>JALHBL010000379.1:0-43329 GCA_023638675.1 Camponotus pennsylvanicus | reverse complement strand
AGGGTGTTCAAAAAGTCCCGGACCGGTCGAATATTTCATAAACTATGCACTTTAGAAAGAAATGTTTTAGACAAAAGTTGTATGGCTTGAAGGGGGCCATAAGATGGTGTAATTGGTTTGACATTGGAGAGTCATTTGAAGGTCACGTGAAGGTCACCGTCAATTTCTTAAATGGAACCTCCAGTTTTTTATTGCATATTCTTGTAGCTTATCTCGAGGGCTTTCCAAAACACTATAATAAAATATCTTTCCTTCAAGTACTTTTTGAGTTATAAGGCTTGAAATAATTTCTTAATTTTACATAAATTGTAAAATATCTTGTAAAATATTCATTTTTCGATTACCTCACCTTAATACTTTTCTGTGCAAAATAATGAGAGGAATTAATTGGTGTAAAGGAAACACATAGTTGTTTCGAAAAAAAATATGTAATTTGCAATTAACAATTACATATTTTTTCTTAAAAATAACTATGTGTTTTCTTTACACCAATTGACTTTTGTCTAAAACATTTCTTTCTAAAGCATAGTTTATGAAATATTCTTTAAAAATTATGGTCGTATTTAAGCTACATAATGATTATATGTATTTTAACACACATATAAAATAATAAAAGTATAATATTTGAAAGCATACCTACACAATTGTTAAACAATAAAATCCTCATTGTTTCTTTTATTACACAATCTAAATTTTTTCTTCATATTTAACAGCATCAGTTCCACAAATTTCTTTAATTTCTTTATATACTTTATTCAATTTTTAAATAAGATATTTAATTATATAAATATAAACATGCCTATATAAGAAAACATTTACCAGTTTGGTATTGAAATGCAGATATAGCATCTGCATTAAAATTCTTAATTTAATTGAAACATTACACACAACATTTTTATTTAAGCGAATTTTGTAATGAGTTTACAACATGTATTATATATATTTCTTGTTTGCTGAATTGTTATAAACCTACTTTGAAGAAAGTGTTTATACTAACTAAATTTAAGTTACAATTTGAACAAAATATGGTAATTTAATATAGTAATTTAATCTTATTAACATCATTAGAAATTATTTTATAATTTATATAATATGCCAAAAGAGATTCTGAGCGAATTGTTATTTGTGTAAATAATAGAATTTATTGAGAAAGAACTTTCTTTGATTAATACTAGAAAAATATTTTTTTATATTCATCATTGAAAATTGTATTATTTGCATTTACTTCGTTTATTATTCCGAATTAATTGTATTAATTCTATAATTAATTGTATTATTTCGAATAAATTTAATAGATACTTACTTGTATATGTGGATGCAAGGCCAGCATAAAGATAGCAAAATCTAATGTTATCGCCGTTGTATCCGATCCCTAATAGATAACAATTTTTTATATGTTGATTAAACTGATTCGTCCTGCAACTGTCAGATTAAATATAAAATCAGATACAGAAACACATTCAGCAATCTTAATGTTGAAAATTTTTCTAATGCTAAAACACACACATCTTTCTATTAAAATAATATTATATATTATAAAATATAAAAATATATTTAATTAATTATGATTATTTAATTCCACAAATAGAGCAAAGAAAAATATCCTTTTCCTGGTTATATGTTAACAAAATTATTTATAATAAAAAAACTTAATTTAAAAATACTAATTTCTACAAATACCCTTGTAAAAAATTCTTTTTAAAAGTGCAGTTATTTAGAAATTTTAAAAAATTATTTTCAGGTAGACTTATTTTTACGATTTGTGCATATTTTAATAATATAAGAAGTCAAGGTTAAAAAAATTATTTTAAAAAACAATAAAAAAACAAAACAGTAACATTGAAAAAATTGTTTTACTTTGGCATTATTTTTTAAGACAGTGATTAGATTTGATTTGATAGTCTTTCTGGTTTGACGTTCGTCATTGTGCCTCTTATAATAACACATGAAAAGAAATTCATTATTCAAGATATTAACTATTATAATAATTGAATAATAATATTGATTTGATACATTTTATGCAATGCATTCGCTAAACAAATATAATATGAAATTATAAAAAAAAGTCTTGTTATCCAAATATTTTTGAAAATAATAATCAACTTGGTAATTATATGTATTATTTAATTATTTTTATTGTTTCAATATTCTCGATATTAATTTATTATGTCGAATTTCGAATAATATTTTGCAGCATATTTTACACATATTGTCATTAAAATGTTTTCAAAAATCATAAACATAAGAATTGAAAAATCAAGAAACACGTTAACTCTCTCATGTAAAGTCACATCATACAGTCAAGTGGCAGTATGTGGTAACATATATGTTACCATGGGCGCCGGGAAGGGGGTGCAAGGCGGTGCACTTGCACCCCCCTGGCCCTGGCCTATGAAATAAGTGGGGAAGGGACAGAGAAAAAATTCGATAAAAAAATCATGTAATATAGAATAATATCGATTATAATTTTTTCAATTGAACAAAAATGCAATGGTTAAATATTAATTAACATTTGTAATAAGCCTTTGGGAAATCATTTAGCATCGGCTGTACGACGCGATTTTTTGATATGACTCGAAATAACGAATAAAACAAAAGAACAGCGCGGATGCGTTTAGTATTTTGACAATTGTAAGTAGTAATCCTCACCGTTTAATACTTATGGCGCGTATAAATGTTAAGTTAAATTTTCCTTTAACTTAATGTCTTTCATAGGAAAGTTAAATTTGATATGCTTATATCAAATATCTGTGATCTTAAATTTGATGTTTTATCAAATGTAAGATAGATCTTAAAAACGTTCATTTGAATTATACATAGTGCATGCGTTAACAAATTATTGACTGCAAGAAGCCAATATTTATTTAATAAATACTTGTTAACTATTAATAATTATATAATATATAAATACTTGTAAACTATTAAGAGTTGTAAGTTTGTAACTATTTGCAATTGTAAAATTGAGATTCTTTAACTATATTAACAGATGCAATTTTAAAATTAGAATTTTTCAATTATTAATGAATCTTTATTAAAATTCAATAAATAACATAAACGATATGAACAAAAATATAATTATGAATTAGGAAAAAACCGCTTTTCAGTGCTATCCTCTTTTGAGTGCACCTGCTAAAAGTAATTCTGCCGGCTCCCATGTATGTTACAACATATGTGGTAACATATATGTTGCCAGAAACTGAGTGATCAGCGAAATAATTTAAAGAACAGCACGGTACACGTTAGAATCGGGTCAGAATTATCCCCCCTCTTCCTGATTAAAGCCCTATATAAATCGCGTACTTTCGAATAATTTAACTCAGTATATCGCACGTATTGCGTCCGACTTCTTTAACCGTGACTCGTGAAAAGTGTAGTAAAGTAATAGCAAATATCCATCTCTTCGATACCGACTCTTCTTCAACACTCTTCGATAAGGTAAGTAAAATCTGTATTTTTAATGCCCTATTTCAGACCTTATTCTTTGGACATATAAGTCCTACTTTATATAAATACATATAGAGATTTCTCTCTTTTATAAAAATAAAATAGCTAATATTAAATTAAAAGAAATGTTACTTGGTACTTGATACTTCAAAAATAATTAATGAATTTAATTTCTAATCTGAAAGAAGCATCTTTATTATTGCATTAACTGTATTTATTTATTTATCATATGTTTAGGGGGGAAAATATAAAATAAAAGCATAAATAAATCCACAAAATACATGAATACAAATTTGCATTATCGCAATTTAATGATAATTAGTGATTGATTTGATTTGATAGGCTTTCTGGTTTGACGTTCGTCACTAAGCCTTTATAATAACACATGAAGAGAAATTCATTATTCAAGATATTAACTATTATAGTAATTGAATAATAATATTGATTTGTACATTTTGTGCAATTCATTCTGCTAAACAAATATGATATGAAATTATAAAAAAAATCTTTTGTTATCTAAATATTTTTGAAAATAATAATCAACTTGGTAAAATTATATGTATTTTATTATTTTTATTGTTTCAATATTCTCGATATTAATTTACTATGTCGAATGTTGAACAATATTTTGCAGCATATTTTACACATACTGTCATTAAAATGTTTTTTCAAAAATAGCACAACATAAGAACTGAAAATCAAGAGACACGATAATAAAGTCACTCGCAGCAACGACAAGATTAGTCTCATATCTATGTATCTACGTTGTAGTGCTCAGTTGGTCATTTTAGAAGTATCATCGATTATCAGATTTCAATAACTATTGGATCAATCTTAATAGACTTAATCAATAGCTTGGATCTCACTAAGAAAAGTATCTGTAATTGTGTTCTACGTGTCTATAAACAGAAATATTACAATTAAAGATAGGGGAATAGATGCAAAATTCCAAATATTTGTGAATATTTTCATTTAAGAAATGTTTTAGACAGATCATAATTACTTTTCCGTTCTTTTCTATTACATATGTTTCGATTACATATGTCGCACGCACTAAAATAAATCTAATTCTGCTGTTGTCAAATTATTACACAATTTTTTTTATATTTTATACTCTATGAAATTTTATCATTAAATCAACAGGATTTAATATATTATTTAATTCACAAATAATAAAATAATACAAATTATACTATATTATATTTAATATGTAATTTGTGTGTCTCTTTCTTTATATCTCTTACAAAGTTTTTGATTTCTTTTTATGATAAGAAATATAGTATACACACATGTTTTATAATAAATAAAAATACTTGGCCTTACCACATATTGTGTTTACAGTATACTTCATGATGTAATCGGAAAGGTCAACTTTCTTTTCAGTCATTGCGATTTTTTTAAATTCATCTGTTAATTTTAAAGAGTTTTCGACTAATATATTGAAATATCTTCGTAATATTAAAGTATTAAAACTTGACGCTATTATTTTACGATTTTTACTCCATATAGATACTGAAATAAATATTATAAAAAAGATATAGTAAAAAAAGTAAAAAAAGAGAACATATATATATATATATATATATATATATATATATATACAGGGTCCGCCACCAAAATTCGGACAAAACGAATAATTTTTTTAAATAAAATTTTATTTATCAAAAAGTAAGAATTACAGAAAAACCTTTTACACATTAATAGTGACATCCTTTTACGATAAAATTATTCTATATAACCTCCTTTTGCATCGATAACTGCTTCGATTCTTGGCCTAAAGCGCTGGCACGCTCTCTGCAATGCGCCCTTGTCCATATTTGCGAACGCTGCCTCAATAGCCGCCTGGAGAGATGTCACGTTGGGATGTCTCGACTTGTTGGTCACTCGTTCAATGACGCTCCACACGAAATAGTCCAAAGGATTCAAATCTGGACTGTTCGGAGGCCAGAATTCCTTAGACCAAAACATGTCAACGTTATCCGACAACCAGTTTTGAACTAAGTGACTCGTGTGCGCAGGCGCGCCATTCTGCTGAAAGATGTACGGTCTTCCGGCGGTCACAGTATCCAGCCATGGCTTCACAATATTCGTCAGAACATGTAAATAAACCTCTTTTGTAACAGTCTCGTGTTTTTGAAAGAAATGTGGCGGCATAATGTGACCTTCATTGGAGACGACGCTTAGGACGTGAACAGAGGCCGGGAATTTCGTCCTAGCTATTACGGGAACTTCATCAGGGTCGTGGGCGAGCCAACGATCGTTCCTTCGGTTCACCTTGGCATCGACAGAAAAAATTTTCTTTGTCCGAAAAGAACTTTATGCGCCCCGCATCTTCGTTTTTCAGCGAACTTAGAAGCAAGTGACAGCGAGCAACTCTCTTCATCTTAGCAGCCTCGGAGAGCATTTGACGAATTTTTATTACGTAGGATTTATAGCGTAGATCCTCTTCAGCAATTCGACACATTGTAGTGTCACTCACATCCAAACTTTTAGCTACTTTTGTCAGAGACTGCCCAGGGTCCTCTAAAATGAGCTGTTGAGCCTTTGCGATGATTTCTGGGGTTCTTACAGATTTTTCTTTCGAGTGCCTCTTCCTCATCGGGTTTGCAGAACCTTCTGTGGACTTCTCCGAAGCAAAAAATTTAGCCGCAACATCATACACGGTTGATCTTGGGTAACCGAGAAACCGAATAATCTCGGTCTGAGAACGTCCAGCGCGAAGGCGCTTCTATTATCGCCGCTCTTCGGTTATATTCCGCACTCGATCTTATTTGTTCGGACATTTTGAGATTACGTACGTTTATTATAAACAATTGAACTGGCGGAACAACAATAACAACCCACTGCCAAAGTTCAATAAGGCGGGAAATTCAAATTTAAATTTGTCCGGATTTTGATGGCGAACCCTGTATATATATATATATATATATATATATATATATATATATATGTTCTCTTTTTTTTTACTTTTTTTACTATATCTTTTTTATAATATTTATTTCAGATATATACAATATATATATATATATATATATATATATATATTGTATATATCAGAGGGAAGCCTGAGAGCGGCCATGCCCCTGATTTAGGTGGAACTCGTATTTGAAGCGCCTCTATGTCGATAAAACGTGAACATTGAACTACATAGCCATGACCATGAAACTTTTCAAAAGGTAACATGCTATGTCCACGATTTGTGGTTCTGTTTCGTGCTATATGCACAAAGTGCCGGCAATATGACTGCAAAAATATGAATGCAAGACAAGTTATGTATACATCTTTAATGTAAATAAGATTTGTGGTTGGGTCTCTCTTTCTCCATATATATATATATATATATATATATATATATATATATATTTTTTATATATATCGAGATTTATACTAAAATAGCTATATACAATATATAGAAGATTATTCATAAATGACTATACTTGAAAATAAGACATTTTTTACCAGACTATTAATAAATAATTTATATATTTAAAGAGAGAGAAAAAGTTTGATATATATATATATATATATATATATATATATATATATTTATTTTCAATATAGATCCTACACATTTCTTAAGAATAAAAGTTCTAAATAATAAAGATGTATATACAGGGTGTTTCTTTTAATCGCCCCAGGCAAATATCTCGAAAAATATGGAAATTATGAAAAAATGTTTCCAACAAAAGTTGTATGGTTTCGAGGGGCCATAATATGGTACCATTGGTTTGACCTTGAAGAGTCATTTGAAGGTCACATAAAGGCCACCTTAAATTTCTTAAATGGAACCTACTATTTGTCATTGCATATTCTTATAGCTTATCTCCAGAGCTTTCAAAACACTATAATTAAGTACCTTAAGTACTTTTTGAGTTATGAGGCTTGAAATCATTTCTTAATTTTACATAAACCGTAAAATATCTTGTAAAATATTCATTTTTCGATTATTTTACCTTAATACTTTTATGTACAAAATAATAAAAGAAATCAATTGGTGTAAAGAAAACACATAGTTGTTTTTAAGAAAAAATATGGAATTGTTAATTGCAAATTACATATTTTTTCTTAAAAACAACTATGTGTTTTCTTTACACCAATTGATTCCTCTCATTATTTTGTACATAAAAGTATTAAGGTAAGATAATCGAAAAATGAATATTTTACAAGATATTTTACGGTTTATGTAAAATTAAGAAGTTATTTTAAGCCTCATAACTCAAAAAGTACTTAACGAAAAGGTACTTAATTATAGTGTTTTGGAAAGCTCTCGAGATAAGCTACAAGAATGTGCAAAAATATATAGGGTGTTCTATTTAAAAAAAAATTGAAGTGACCTTCACGTGACCTTCAGATGACTCTTCAAGGTCAAACCAATGGTACCATATTATGGCCCCCTCGAAACCATACAACTTTTGTTGGAAACATTTTTTCATAATTTCCATATTTTTCGAGATATATATATATATATATATATATATATATATATATATATATATATATATATATGTACATTACTTAATTTATCTTACTGAACATAACTTTAGAATTAATATGATTCTTACGCTTGAAATCACATTAAACCCAACATTTTATTCAAATAATTTTCAATTAGAAACATTTTTTTACTTATATAACAATAAGTAAAAGTTATCCGAATTATATTGTGTTCGATGTCATTTTAAACGCAAGAATTTCATTAATCCCTTTTAATCAAAAAAGATCAAACAAAATATAAAACCCAGGTAGAACATGAAACTCATAATGACATCATTATGACGTCACCTAAAAGTCATTTTAGAAAAATCATAATGATCTCATTTGATATACTTTTGGCAATGTTTTGGTGACTTATTTATATATATAAATAAGTATATTACGCAATTACTTGTTTATTTAATTATTCATGTATATTTTAATTATATTTAAACAACATAATCTTTTTAAAATTATATAATGCGATTATTGAACTTAAAAATTTATGATTCTTTTTGTCATCTTTAACTCATTTTTTAATCATTTTTGTTTAGGTAACTTTTAAGTGATAAATAAAATCATGATGACGTCATAATCATGTCATTATGAGTTTCATGTTCTACCTGGGTAAGCTTTAGTTTTTATTTTATGGCAATTTAAAGTCGTATATTATTATAAATAACGAAAAAATTCCCGATGCCGCAGATTCCGAAATTTCTTACATGAGACTTCATTTATAATATTCACGAATATATATCAAAAAATAAAATGCATTTTTTATTCATTTGAAAGTAATTTTAATAGAATAATGGAGAATTTTGCGATTAAAATAATACCAAACACGATATAAATCGCACATAAATTTAATTAAATATATAATTATAATAAAATATTTATTATCAGATTAATTAAAAATTACCCGATTTACGTCATGTTTGATATCATTTTAATCGCAAAAATCTCATTAATTCATTAAAATTACTTTCTAACCGATAAAATTAAAAATAAAAGTTTCAATTTTTATTTTATAAGATGTTTACATTTTCGTGAATTGCGAATGGATAGAGGAAGCGAAGAAACCGATTGTCAGAGACTTCGGAATTCTTTGATGATAGGTTATCTCGCTCGCTCTCTACTCATGGTCTTACTTTCTTTGTCACACTTGACAATCGTAATAGACAGCTCGGAAAGATAAGCGGACCCAAGAATCGAGAGCGAGCGAAACAGTAACAAGAACGAGCGAGACAATAATAGGAGCGAGCGAGACAGTAATAGGAGTGAGCGAGACAGTAATAGGAGCGAGCGAGACAGTAATAGATGCGAGCGAGAGGAAAATAATAGCGCGCAAGAAAAATCCAATTCTCGAGCTCGAGTCTCGTTGCTCGTGCTATTTCTATCTCGTTCGCTCTTATTGTTATTTTACTCGTCCTTCTCGCTTCCTCACGTAACTCTCGCATTGCTTTTATACATACATACGTACATACATACGTATGTACACACACACACACACAAGCGCGCGCGCGCGCGCGTGTGTGTGTGTGTGTGTGTGTGTGTGTGTGATATACATCTTTATTATTTAGAACTTTTATTCTTAAGAAATGTGTAGGATCTATTTTGAAAATAATATCTCCCCCAAACTTTCTTTTTCTCTCTCTCTTTAAATATATAAATTATTTATTAATAGTGTGGTAAAAAAATATCCTATTTTCAAGTATAGTCATATTATGAATAAATTTCTATATATATTGTATATAGCTATTTTTAGTATAAATCTCGATATATACAGGGTGAGCCATTTTAATTAACGCACGCAATTATTTCGGAAACAAAGCATTTTAGAGAAAAATGTTTCAGACAAAAGTTTTATGGTTTCCAGGGGGCCATAAGATGGTATCATTGGTTTGACACTGAAGAGTCATTTGAAGGTCACGTGAAGGTCACTTCAATTTTTTTAAATGGAACACCCTATATATTTTTGCACATTCTTGTAGCTTATCTCGAGAGCTTTCCAAAACACTATAATTAAGTACCTTTTCGTTAAGTACTTTTTGAGTTATGAGGCTGGAAATAATTTCTAAATTTTACATAAACCGTAAAATATCTTGTAAAATATTCATTTTTCGATTATCTTACCTTAATACTTTTATGTACAAATTAATAAGAGGAATCAATTGGTGTAAAGAAAACACATAGTTGTTTTGAAGAAAAAATATGGAATTGTTAATTGCAAATTACATATTTCTTCTTCAAAACAACTATGTGTTTTCTTTACACCAATTGAGTCCTCTCATTATTTTGTACATAAAAGTATTAAGGTAAGATAATCGAAAAATGAATATTTTACAAGATATTTTACGGTTTATGTAAAATTAAGAAATTATTTCAAGCCTCATAACTCAAAAAGTACTTAACGAAAAGGTACTTAATTATAGTGTTTTGGAAAGCTCTCGAGATAAGCTACAAGAATGTGTAAAAATATATAGGGTGTTCCATTTAAAAAAATTGAAGTGACCTTCACGTGACCTTCAAATGACTCTTCAGTGTCAAACCAATGATACCATCTTATGGCCCCCTCGAAATCATAAAACTTTTGTCTGAAACATTTTTCTCTGAAATGCTTTGTTTCCGAAATAATTGCGTACGTTAATTAAAATGGCTCACCCTGTATATATATATATATATATATATATATATATATATATATATATATATATATGGAGAAAGAGAGACCACAAATCTTATTTACATTAAAGATGTATACATAACTTGTCGTGCATTCATATTTTTGCAGTCATATTGCCGGCACTTTGTGCGTATAGCACGGAACAGAACCACAAATCGTGGACATATAGCATGTACCTTTTGAAAAGTTTCATGGTCATAGCTATGTAGTTCAATGTCCACGTTTTATGGACATAGAGGCGCTTCAAATACGAGTTCCACCCATAGACTTTATTTCTTACAAACGTTCGCGTATACATAAGACTCGAGACATAACACACAGTATTGTGCGTTACCTAAGACAAAGACCTAAGGCATAAAACATAGTCTTAAAATTATAAGGCAGCCATTCTGCTCAGGCCTTTATTACTAGAGTAGACTGCTCATGAAGGTAGTGGGGGTATCTGTCACTGAGAAAAGGATAACTGTCGTTAATATGAGTTTCTATGTCTTTCTAATGCAGAGTAGTGGGGAAGTATAGCGACCAATAACGGTGTCAGAGCGTGAGTGTGTTGTCATAGTATGCGTATTGTCGATGTGAGCTTTATGCATAGATACGTAAGTCACGCCCACTAGAAAGAGATAGAAACTCATATTAACGACAGTTATCCTTTTCTCAGTGACCGATACCTCCACTACCATAATGAACGCTCATGAGCAGTCTATTCTAGTAAGTCTATGGTTCCACCTAAATCAGGGGCATGACCGCTCTCAGGCTTCTCTCTGTATATATATATATATATATATATATATATATATATATATATATATATAAATCACAAAAAGTAAAAATAAGAATATATTATATATATACAGGATATTATATATTCTCGGTATCTCGGAACAAAGTATAAAATTGTAGTTATAAAAGTAATTTTATTATATGTAAATTATGGTTACAGAAATAACTTTAAATTTTATTTTACTAAAAATATCTTACCAGGAGCTGTGACTAATCTTTTGCCTAATACTGGTTCAAAAAGTTTATATATCATACTTTTATCCACACCGTTATGCAAGATTATCTACAAAAGTTGTGTTATATGAAGTACTTTTAAATATTTCAAATGTATATCTGTTTGTCTCATTTACATATTTAACATATTATATTTAGATAAAATTAACTGTAGAAAATTATTTTAGGTAGATCAGTGATGGGTTATTATAAAGATATATAAAAGTATTATTTATTTGAAATAGACAACAAATTCTCTATATATGGATTTGAATAATTCATGAATATGTAATGAAACATATAAATGCTCTTTTTCTACCTACATTTGTTCGGGTTCATATATACCAATTATTAATTTGTTGCCTAGCCAAAACTTGAATGGAGATGAATAATATTCCGTCCATTTAATAAAAACATTTAAAAGTTCTAAAAAATATTTTATGATTTATTATATAAGATAATTTATTATCAACATATTATTATTTTGAATTAATGCAATTTTGATGATAATAAATTTTTGAATATACATATATGTCTTTATCATTACCTTCAGAATTCCGACAAATGAAATAATAACTACTTCCAATAAAGGAAAAACTGTTTGAGCCATTTAATATATTTATCTTTTTAATTATATGTCGGCGATGACCATTTAAAATAAAATTATATATATATATATATATATATATATATATATATATATATATATATATAGGGCAGTAAGACCCAATATTATTAATAAAATGAATATCATTAAATTGAATTGAGATATACAAATTTGTATTAATGTATTGTGGATAATGTTTGTGGATTTATTTATGCTTTTATTTTATGTCTTCCTCTCCTAAACATATGATAAATAAATAAATACAGTTAATGCAATAAAATGGAGATGCTTCTTTCAGATTAGAAATTAAATTCATTAATTATTTTTAAAGTGTCAAGTACCAAGTAACATTTTTTAAAATTTAATATTAGTCATTTTATTTTTATAAAAGAAAGAAATCTATATGTATTTATCTAAAGAAGGATTTATATGTCCAAAGAATAAAAACTAAAGGACTCTAAATAGGGATTTTATTTACCTTATCGAAGAATGTTGAAGAGAAGAAATGGGTATTTGCTATTACTTTACTACACTTGTCACGAGTCGCGATTAAAGAAGTCGGACGCAATACGTGCGATATACTTAATTAAATTATTCAAAAGTAATCGATTTATATAGTATTTAATCAGAAAGAGAGGGGTGTGATAATTTTAACCCGAGCACGTACCGTGCTGTTTTTTTAAATTATTTCCCTGATTACTCAGTTTCTGACAACATGACGACAATTTATTTTTCCTTAAGCACTTCTTGTTATATCTTTCATAATCTATATAAATCGCATACTTTTGAATAATTTAATTAAGTATATCGCACGTATTGCGTCCGACTTCTTTAACCGTGACTCGTGACAAGTGTAGTAAAATAATAGCAAATATCCATCTCTTCGATACCGATCTCTTCTTCAACACTCTTCGATAAGGTAAGTAAAATCTGTATTTTTAATGCCCTATTTCAATCCTTATTCTTTGGACATATAAGTCCTACTTTATATAAATACATATAGATTTCTTTCTTTTATAAATATAAAATAGCTAATATTAAATTAAATGAAATGTTACTTGGTACTTGATACTTCAAAAATAATTAATAAATTTAATTTCTAATCTGAAAGAAGCATCTCCATTATTTCATAAATTGTATTTATGTATTTATCTATATGTTTAGGAGGGGAAGACATAAAATAAAAAAAATTTGGAAAATACATTAATACAAATTTGTATTATCAATTTAATGATAATGATATTTATTTCATTAATATTGGGTCTTACTGCCCTATATATATATTATTTTATTTTAAATGGTCATCGCCGACATATAATTAAAAAGATAAATATATTAAATGGCCCAAAGAGTCTTCCATTTATTGGAAGTTGCTATTACTTCCTTCGTCGGAATTCTAAAGGTAATAATAAAGAGATATACGTATATTCAAAAATTTATTATCATCAAAATTGCATGAATTTAAAATAATAAGATGTGAATAAATTATCTTATATAATAAATCATAAAACATTTTGTAGAACTTTTGGATATTGTTATTAAACTGACGCAGGATTATTCGTCTCCACTTAAGTTTTGGCTAGGCAACCAATTAATAATTGGAATATATGAACCCGAACAAATGGAGGTAGAAATAGAACATTTATATGTTTCATTATATATTCATAAATTATTCAAATCCATATATAGAAAATATGTTGTCTATTTCGAATAAATAATACTTTTATATATCTTTATAATAACTCATCACTAATATAATTAAAGTAATTTTCTCAGTTAATTTTATCTAAATCTAATATTTTAAATATCTAAATGACACAAACAAATATACATTTGAAATATTTCACGTAACATAACTTTTGTAGATAATCTTAAAAAGCAGTATAGAGAAAAGTATAGTATACAAACTTGTTGAACCAATAATAGGCAAAGGGCTCGTCACAGCTGCTGGTAAGATATTTTTAGTAAAATAAAATTTAAAGTTATTTCTATAACTATAATATAAACATAATAAAATTACTTCTATAACAACAATTTACATAATTTTAAGAAAATCGTGTGATCCTTTATAACATACTTATAATCAGGGATGGGAGTTACTTTTTAAAAGTAGCTCGTTACCGTTACTCGTTACCGAATAAAAAAAGTAACTCGTTACCGTTATTAGTTACTTATTTTTAAAAGTAACTAGTTACCGTTACCGTTACTTCAAAAATAACGATTCGTTACTTTTCCCGTTACTTTTAATGTTAAAACAAGGTAGAATTAAATAAAAAATTTACTTTGGTAATATTTTTTATTAAAATATTAATATAAAAGCAACAAATTCTTTATTTTAAATTTACAAAACCGTAAAAAATTTAAGGAGATATAGATTTTAAAGCACTTAACATGTAACTTCACATGTAAATAAAAAAATTTTAATTTCCATTAAATTTATAAATACAGCTAAATTTACATTCTTTTTGTGCTCTCGTCCAATATTACGTCAAACTTAAAAGCTGGCTAATCACATCCATTCCTCAGAATGAAATAACTGTGATTCACCAATGATGTCATTAATCGCTCCAGAGGTGTCTGTGAAGCTGGCCCGATAATTCTGCTATAGTTCAGCCTATATATGTAATTTCAGATCGATATTCCAAAAATTAATAATTTTTTATGAATTTTTAATGTTCTTGACCAGCACCACAATCTACGAATTTCAAAAAAATACTAAGAGTTCTGATAGCACTTTTCATAGTTCTACAGTTCCTGATAAAAATTAAAAAGAATTCCGCATTCCTTATATTAAAAAATCGAAATAAAAAAAATGTCGTGCTAACTTCGCGAATCTAGCACGACACTCTTCCCTCCAAAGTACCAAAACGCGTTAAATATTATTTTTAGCAAGAGTTCCCGATAGTTCTGCTATAGTTCAGCCTATATATGTAATTTCAGATCGATATTCCAAAAATTAATAATTTTTTATGAATTTTTAATGTTCTTGACCAGCACGACAATTAGTGAAAATGTGTCGTGCTGATGATTTTCCCTAGTTTTAACGGCAATTCTGGATGGTTCTATAAAAGTTCTATTCTTTAGAAACATTTTTACGCAGACCGTTTACTATTTTATAAATAATTATTTAAAAAATCTATCTGCTTAAAAAATGTTTCTAAAGAATAGAACTTTTATAGAACTGTCCAGAACTGCCGTTAAAACTACGGAAAATCATCAGCGCGACACATTTTTACTAATTGTAAGTGTCGTGCTGGTCGAGGACATTAAAAATTCATAAAAAATTATTAATTATTGAAATATCGATCTGAAATTGCATATATAGGCTGAAATATAGCAGAATTATTGGGAACTCTTGCTAAAAATAATATTCAACGCGTTTTGATTCTTTAGAGGGAAGAGTGTCGTGCTAGATTCGCGAAGTTAACACATTTTTTCGATTTTGATTTTTCAATATAAGGAATGCGGAACTCTTTAATTTTTATCAGGAACTGTAGAACTATGAAAAGTGCTATCAGAACTTTTAATATTTTTTTTAAATTCGTAGATTGTCGTATCAGCTTCACAGACACCTCTCAGAGCAATAAATTTCATCCGAAATATTATCGAATTTTATATGAATGTCGGTCGATAACTAAAAATTGAATATGACAGAAATACGATGTCATAAGTATTTTCAAAATATGAAAAGTAACGGTAAAAGTAACTGTTAAATTCATTATCGTTACTAAAAAAATGTAACTACGTTATCGTTACAGTTACAGAAAAAAAAATGTAACGCCGTTACCAGTCCGTTACCAAAAAAAATAACTATAACGGTAACGGCGTTACAAGTAACGTGTTACTTCCCAACCCTGCTTATAATGCACTTTTATTACTTGCATTCTTATATAATATATTCTTATATATTTTTATTTTTGTTACATCTTGATAGAAGTGTGACAAATTTAAAATTATTACTAATTAAATTTCCACCAATATTTTTCAATATTAATGCTTTTTAATATTATTTTTATGTATTATATATTTTATATTTTATGTATTATATTTTCTTATTTTTGTGTATTATATATGTATATACATATATATAGTGATCGTGCTTTTTCCGGACTGTACGGGCCGCGCGGTCGACTCCACGACACACCTTCGGCGCGATCCGTGATCTCGCGTCTTCACTCCAAAATACTCGCGAAAAATCTCTAAATGATTGAACGCCAGGTACGGGAGACTGTACCACACAAAATTACACGAAAATTATCGGTACGAAACGAAAAGTAGAGACGCAGAAACGAATGCGACGGAATTTAAGATGTTATTTAACACGGTAGCTCAGTAATGTAACGGAGAGAGGGTTGGGTCGGTCAGAACGGAAGAGAGAAGATCGATAACACATTGAAAATAGCCAGACAATATTGCAGTATAATAAAATAATATATTGAAATAAATGAAAAAATAAAGATAATAATACAAGAGCGTGATCAACGCAAATAACGCAGCAGAATCAATTAATAGACCCGCAATCGGATGAACCCATAAAATATCTCGCTCTCGATTCGCACAACACTCGATAGTTTATGAGTTCGCGCAGTGTTCATGAACAGGCTAAAGATTGCCGCAAATATACATAAGAATATCGATACTTTCTTCCGGTCTACGCAATCATAAAGACACAATGACTCACGGAATTTCGTCAGATCTTACGAAATGCTTAGAACCGCGAACTGATCGATATCGATACGCAACTTATCGTACCAGAGAGAGAACACAATGATTACGATAGATTACGACGCGATTATACAAAGACGCGAACACAAGATTTACAAGGTGACTGAAGGCGGCGGTTTCTGAAGAAGTCACGGTGAAATGTCCTAGGCCCGGAGGGATTGATCTGCTCATCGATCTCCACAAAAGTCGAAATGCTAAATAATGTATTGAACGCACTACGCGAACCGACGGTCCAGAAAACGTCACGTCACAAAATATATATATATATATATATATATATATATATATATATTTTTCTTTTTTCTCTTTTTTATTTTTTTAATATATTTTTCCTATAACATTTATTTCAGTACCTATATGGCGGAAACATCGAAAATCTATAACACCAAATTTTAATAGTTTAATATTACCAAATTTTTTTGATACATTTATCAATCAATCTTTAAGTTTAACAAAGGAACTTAAAGAAATGGGAATAAATGGGAAGGAAATCGATCTTTCCCATTATATCTTCAAATATACGCTTAACACTATATGTGGTAAGGCCAAGTATTTTTATTTATTATAAAACATCTATATTTTTATCACAAAAGATTACAAATCAATATTATTATTCAATTATTATAATAGTTAATATCTTGAATAATGAATTTCTTTTCATGTGTTATTATAAAGGCACAATGACGAACGTCAAACCAGAAAGCCTATCAAATCAAATCAATCACTGTCTTAAAATAATGCCAAGGTAAAACAATTTTTTCAATGTTACTGTTTTGCTTTTTTATTGTTTTTTTAAAATAATTTTTTTTAACCTTGACTTCTTATAATATTAAAATATGCACAAATCGTAAAAATAAGTTTACCTGAAAATAATTTATAAAATTCTTCAAAAAATTGCACTTTTAAAAGAATTTTTACAAGGGTATTTGTAGAAATTACATTTTAATTAAATTTTTATTATATAAATAATTTTGTTAATATGCATATAACCAGGAAAAGAATATTTTTCTTTGCTCTATTTGTAGAATTAAATAATCAATTAATTAATTAAATATATTTTTATATGTTATAATATATAATATTATTTTAATAGAAAGATATATGTGTGTTTTAGCATGAGGAAAATTTTCACATCAAGATTACGGAATGTGTTCTTGTATTCTGATTTCATATTTAATTTGACAGCTGCAGGACGAAAACAAAAAGAAAATATAAACTTTTTACACTCTTTTATGGATAAGGTAAATGTTATGAATATTAATATAACATATTAGTTTTAACTTATACTTTATACTTACTCATAATTTATTATTTCACAGTTAATACAACAGCACCTAATAAATGCACAGAATAGCAACATTAATAATGATAAGACTCGTAAGTTTTGTCTATGGACGTACTATATGGACGTAGTATATAGACTCCGCATGCCCTTTTTTGTCTATCTAATTGAGTGAAGCCAACATCTAGAAAGAGAGCGAGAATAGAGGGCTCTTTCCTCTATTCTCCAACATCTAGAAAGAGAGCGAGAATAGAGAGCTCTTTCCTCTCTTTCTTTCTTTTTTTTTTTTTTTTTTGCAATTCGTCTGCGCAGAAAGAGACAAAGTCTGAACAGAAAGCTTAGATCATCTGTTTCTTTCTATATGTTGGCTTCACTTTTTTGACCATATGCGGAGTCCTTGTATACTACGTCCATGGTTTTGTCTATATTTTATTTGTATGTTTTCATTGTTGTTACGATGCAAGATTTGTAAATGATTTTTTTCAGCAAAATAATATTTTTCAAAAGCTTAAAACTTTATTAAAGTGCTTGCTTTCATTGTTAAAACGCTATTATAATGTCTAATTTTAATCAATGCTAAAGATATTTTTCTTTTTCTACGTTTATTTTTAATATTATTTTTTAAAATATCTAATTTTCTTATATATATGTTATATATATATGTTATTATATACTATTATATATTTATGCTATTATAAAACTGAAAAAATAATTAACATATGTACACTCATGCACACAATTTTACATTTCTTTTTATTTTATATAGATAAAACGCTTCTCGATACATTAATAAAAATGTCTGAAAACGAGAAATGCCCGCAAGAAGTAATACGGGAGAATTTACTTACTATAATACTAGCGGTATGTAAAATATCTCTATATATTTTTTACATAATTATGTTTGTATATAAACAAATATTTATTATATTATATATAAAAAGTTAAAAAAGAATTAGCCTAATAAGAGCTAAGCACAATAAATATGTGCATTTATATTATGTAAATATTCTCTTTGATAATAACATTTCGATGCTTTTATATCGTATTTCTCTTCAGCATATAAAAATAAATAATACACTGCTATAATATAGCTAATATTATCTAATAAGCATAAGGAAGAGATAAAAATCGATTACAAATAGTAATAATTGATAACACGAATTGTTTTACATTTTTTAACATATCATTTCGTTACATTTTTTTCGGAACAACTTAGATACGTGGTCCGTAATTGGAAAGTATTTTTATTTTATACTGATATGAACACACACACAAGTTACATGCCATCATTAAACTACATAAAGACTCTCTCTCTCAACAAAAAATAAATCAAATAAAAATGTATTATATAAAATTTCATGTAAAGATTTTGTGATGCATCATATGTTGGTCAAATAGATAGATAAATTATTAAAATTACGCATTTATGAACATTATATTCATATTAATAACAACACTTTGCAACATTTTGTGATCATAGACAAAGATTATTGAATTACTTTTTTTAATTAAAGTTAGTTAGTTTTTAATTAAAGTTAAGAATAGGATAACGTTGACGTTTTGGATATAGAAATTTATTTTAAGTATAAGATTATTATCAGAAGTGTTGTTTATTAAACATAAAGAAATAAAATTAACCGACAAATAACACCGAATGTTTTCATCACACGTATTCGACGATTGTTGGAAAATTAAAATTAAATAAAAATTTAATATATTCGGTGCTGCTATATGTTTCTTTTTCCTTCCCATTCCAACAGGAAGAATAGAATTATTATTAAAGAAAAATTTTACACAATTTATTTACTACTCTTGGCGCTTATTAGCTTTATTCTCTTTCCCGATTCTTTTGTATTATATATATATATATATATATATATATATATATATATATATAATATATATATATATATATATATATTTTCTATATATGTGTAATATATATAAGATATATATATATATATATATATATATATATATATATATATATATATATATATATATATATATATATATATATATATAATACATATATACTGATATATATATATATATATATATATATATATATCAGTATATATGTTTCTATTTGTTTATCGTATTAATTATGAAATAAAATTTTTATTTATTAGGGCTCAGATACATCCGCTGTAACATTAGATTTTGCTATCTTTATGCTAGCCTTGCACCCACATATACAAGTAAGTATTTATTAAATTTATTCGAATACAATTAATTTGGAATAATAAACGAAGTATTGCAAATAGTACAATTTTTAACGATGAATATAAAAAAATATTCTTCTAGTAATAATCAAGAAAATTCTCAATCTTCAAATTCTATTATTTTCACAAATAATAATTCGCTCAGAATCCCTTTTGATATAATGTTATATATAATTATAAAATAATTTCTAATGATATTAATAAAATGATTAAATTATTATATTAAATTACCATACTTTGTTCAAATTGTAATTTAAATTTGATTTTTATAAACATTTTTTTCAAAGTAGATTTATAACAAATCAGCAAACAAGAAATATGTATAATATGTTGTATACAAAACTTATTATAAATTTGCTTAAATAAAAATTTTGTGTGTAATGTTTCAATTAAATTAAGAATTTTAATACAACTATAAAATGTCTGCATTAATCTTTTAATAATCATCTGCATTTTAATATCAAAATGATAAAAATTTGTAAATGTAATTAATAAGATTACATCTCTCTTATATATTGTACATGTTTATATTTATATAATTAAATATCTTATTTAATTTTATATAGAGTAAAGTATATAAAGAAATTAAGGAAATTTATGGGACTGATCCTATTGAATATGAGGACTTACAATACATGGAATACTTAGATTGTGCAATAAAAGAAACAATGAGACTATTTCCAGCTATTCCATTAATTGGACGGTCTTTAACTAAGAATGTAAAAATAGGTACGTTTTCAAATATAATAATTCTATTGTTTTATATGCGTATTATGCGAGGGCGTCCGCAGGATTTTTTCCAGGAGGGGGCATGAAGCATCATTTATTGTTATCCGACGACTCGTTGCTAATATGCAAGCAATGAGTTGGGGGCAATAAGCGTGAATCGGATCGAAATGTGATCGAGATGTAAATCCCAGCACATTTATTCAAAGAAAGAGTATGTAAATACCAAATTTTTTGCTGATTCCAAATTCCAGGGGGGGGGAAAAATGCCCAATCTTGCCCCCCTCTCCGGACGCCCATGGTATTATGATACGTATGATCATTATATAGTTTAAACACGAAAAACCATAATTTTTAAAAAATAATTACAAATATATTTTATTATTTAAGAATTATGTGCTCATTTTGTTCTTATGCAGGGTGTTTCATTTTAATTTCCTCAGGCAAATATTTCGGAAAATAATGAAAATTCGAAGAAATGTTTCAGACAAAAGTTGTATGGATTCAAGGGGGATATAAGATGGTGTCATTAATTTGACCTTGAATAGTTACTTCAAGGTGATGGTCATCTTCAATTTTTTGAATGGAACTGCTTACTTTTTATTGCATATTCTTGCAGCTCATCTCGAGAGCTTTCCAAAACACTGTAATTAAGTTAGTTTCCATTAAGTACTTTCCAAGTTATGAGGCTTGAAATCATTTCTTAATTTTACATAAACCGTAAAATATCTTGTAAAATATTCATTTTTCGATTATTTTACCTTAACACTTTTATGTACAAAATAATGAGAGAAATCAATTGGTGTAAAGAAAACACATAGTTGTTCCAAAGAAAAAATGTGTAATTTGCAATTAACAATTACTTATTTTTTCTTAAAAATAACTATGTGTTTTCTTTAGACCAATTGATTCCTCTCATTATTTTGTACATAAAAGTATGAAGGTAAAATAATCGAAAAATGAATATTTTACAAGATATTTTACGGTTTATGTAAAATTAAGAAATGATTTCAAGCCTCATAACTTGGAAAGTACTTAATGGAAACTAACTTAATTATAGTGTTTTGGAAAGCTCTCGAGATGGGCTGCAAGAATATGCAATAAAAAGTAAGCAGTTCCATTCAAAAAATTGAAGATGACCATCACCTGACCTTGAAGTAACTATTCAAGGTCAAATTAATGACACCATCTTATATCCCCCTTGAATCCATACAACTCTTGTCTGAAACATTTCTTCGAATTTTCATTATTTTCCGAAATATTTGCCTGGGGAAATTAAAATGAAACACCCTGTATATGAACTACTTCTATTTATTGTCTTGTATATGCCATATATATATATATATATATATATATATATATATATATATATATATATATATATATATATACATATACATATAAATATATATATATATATATATACATAAAATACTATTTCTTTTATATCTTTTTTTAATAACATTTAAATATAAAGAGATATATGTTTTAGGAGACACTATTTTGCCAAAAGGCACGGAAGTTATATTGGTGATAATAGCTCTCCATCGAAATGAAAAGTTCTGGCGAAATGCACTAACATTTGATCCAGATAGATTTTTGTCAGATAAAATAAAAAAATCACAGAAACATTACATGCCATTTAGTTATGGCGTAAGAAATTGTATAGGTGAGCAATAAATCACAAGATATTAAGATCAAATTTATTTATAATTAACTAACAAGTTTTTGCAGGTGGAGGTTTTGCTTTCTTATCGATAAAAATTCTATTAGCAACATTAATACGCAATTTCATATTTGAAGCGGATTCTAATATTAAAATAAATGAAATACGATTGAATATGGATGTTGCTTTATCTAGCGTGAAACCTCTAAGCGTTAAATTAAAAACACGAGGTCAACACTAGTAAAGAAATATAAAAATATATTATGTAATAGTTATATAACAATATACATCTAATTAATGTATATATATATATATATATATATATATATATATGTATATATATATATATTCTTTTTTTAATATACATAAAATAAAAGAAATTAATTATATTAGATTATAGTATTTGAATTTTCTGTGCATTATAAAATTTTTGTAATAGTATTCAATAAATTATAATTAAAATTTTGATTATAGTAACTATTTTTTTGTCATATATAAAAGATATAAATCATATATAAAAAGATGTATATATATATATATATATATATATATATATATATAAAAATATTCTTCTCTATATGATATCAAGTAAATAAAACAAAAAAATAACAAAACAGAATATGTGAATTATTTAAATCTTTTCCATTTCACATACGCAAGAATCTTTAATCTTGAATAATCTATGTAGTTGTGTACATCTTCTATAATGTAGTTACATCTTCCTACTTATGATCGGATTATAGCAATCGAATATGCGTTAAAAAAAGTAAGAATAACTAATGTGATATTTGCCTTCCTATTGAAAAAAAAATTGTTAGATATTTTATATGTGAAAATGGCCCAATCATCATAGAATATTAAACATGCTTATATTTTTTAATTAATTCGTGCATATACAGGGTGATTCATATAAAGTGACCGATGTGAATATTAGCTAAAATTGAAGAGCTATGAAAAAATTTTTATACCAAAAGATGTTTGACACAGAGGGGGACATCGTATGGTACAAACGATATTTTTATAGATGAAGGAATTAAGGAGATTTCAAGATCAACTTAATTTTTTTAAATAGAACCTCCTATTTTTATTACAGTAAAATAAAAAATACACATCTTTTTGTTAAATTAAATAATATATGCAAATAGTACTTATACGAATTATAAATAAACTTTCGCAATTATACACACACACACACACACACACACACACACACACACACACACACACACATATATACAGGGTGATTTATATAAAGTGACCGATGTGAATATCTATCGTAAAATATCTAGTAAAATATTCATTTTTCGATTATTTTACCTTAATACTTTTATGTACAAAATAATGAGAGGAATCAATTGGTCTAAAGAAAACACATAGTTATTTTTAAGAAAAAATAAGTAATTGTTAATTGCAAATTACATATTTTTTCTTTGGAACAACTATGTGTTTTCATTACACCAATTGATTTCTCTCATTATTTTGTACATAAAAGTATTAAGGTAAAATAATCGAAAAATGAATATTTTAGTAGATATTTTATGGTTTATATAAAATTAAGAAATGATTTCAAGCCTCATAACTTGGAAAGTACTTAATGGAAACTAACTTAATTATAGTGGAAAGCTCTCGAGATGAGCTCCAAGAATATGTAATAAAAAATAGGGGGTTCCATTTAAAAAAATTAAGTTGATCTTGAAATCTCCTTAATGCCTTCATCTATAAAAATATCGTTTTTACCGTACGATGTCCCCCTCTGTGCCAAACATCTTGTGGTATAAAAATTTTTTCATAGCTCTTCAATTTTAGCTAATATTCACATCGGTCACTTTATATAAATCACCCTGTATATGTGCGTGTGTGTGTGTGTGTGTGTGTGTGTGTGTGTGTGTGTGTGTGTGTGTGTGTGTGTGTGTGATTGCGAAAGTTTATTTATAATTCGTATAAGTACTATTTGCATATATTATTTAATTTAACAAAAAGATGTGTATTTTTTATTTATAATTCGTATAAGTACTATTTGCATATATTATTTAATTTAACAAAAAGCTGTGTATTTTTTTAAATATTAACTTACTAATTTATATATATATCTCAATTATTTTATTAGAAATATATAAAAAAATAATTTAATATTTAAATATATAAAAATAATATATTATCATAAATTCAAAATATTATTTAAAAATTAATATATTAGTCAATTCTTTAATGAAATTTAATGCTGCCCTAATATATTGTCTTTTTATTGAGAAGAAAATAAATCTATATATACATATATACATTTCCTACATTTTTAATATTTTATTTCTTATGCAACAATTTGTTTACTTATTTTTCTTTTCTCCTCTATTCTTTTCTTCTTCATTTATAAATCATTTAATAAGAAAAACTTTTTGTTTATAAATTATTCAACTTTTTGGTTCTTTAAATAAATATATTTTATTTTAAAAATTTATTTATTTAATTAAAAATGTGTTTAAAAAAATTAGTTGAAATATTGAACATAAAAATGTCATACCAAAATATTATTATTAAGAAAATGCAATTCTACATATAAGTCACGCAATAAGAATTAATCTTTATTAAACGTACATGTAATGAAATATTTTATTTCTACATTACATAACTTTTCTTCGTTGCGTTTTCATCGGATGGGAAAAAGATAAAATCTATTTTTAAGAGAGTGAGTCGAAGCCATACCGTGGTTCAGAGTCGAACCATTTTAATTTTGGTACACGATTTACAACGTTCTGTTTATAAAGTTGCGATAAAATGTCGACAATCATACATTACTTTATAACATTGTTTTATCTCGATGCATTCTATATGATATGTGACAGTGGTTTGAGTGAATCTTTGCGAAAAATGCGTAAGTGCGAAACATTTTTTATTTTAGTTATTTCATTTTTCAATTAGAATCGATGTGATGGAACATGATTTTAATCTGAAAATTTAATCTTATTATTGTGTTATAAACCGACTTATAAACCTTAAAAGAAAATTTAAACATTAACAACTAGTTCAATTTTAAATTTACAAAGTTAATTAAAACTTGATGCTAATAATAGAATTATAAATAGCAATTATATTCTTTATTATAAACGTTTTTTTTATATTTATCTTATTCAAAAATGGTTTGATTACAAATTTTAAGATGGAAAAGATTGTATATGCATAATATATAACAATACATTTATATCAAATAATAAAACTTAATCACTTAATTCGTAATAATTTAAAATAAAAGTGAATAAAAACAGAAAACATACAAAAACACGTTAAGAAAAATAATAATAGTAATATATGGTATATTTAATAATTTGATGTTTGCAATCTCTAATTTTAAAATATACATAAATTTGTAATATGCATATATTTGTAATTTTTAAAAATAAATTTCTATCGATATACAACACTTTTTAATTAAATCTTTATGACTAAGTTACTTTCTTTTATGTGTTGCTCACTAATAAATATAGATCTATCTGCGATGCATCTTACTGCAATTTTTAGCTGTGATTGAGGCCAATGTTACTAACGACGATGTCACGGAAATGCAACATACTGTTTGTAAGATTACAACAGAAGATGTGATCGCAAATGCACGTGCCACTGTTACAACAGTGCTCACCGGAGCGTGTAAGGCAAGTAAGTAAATGTCAAAATCAATATTAAATATATTATTGGATTAATATACGAAATATATATATACTTTATGCATTGCGTTAAAATCTTTACGATTTTCTAAGCTTGTTTTAATATATGATATCAGATAAAAAAGAAAAAATAAAATATATAGAATAATATTGTTCGTATAAAGAGTCTCAACTTCTGGAATTTAATAAAAGAAAAATTAATTTAACTAAAAATAAATTTAAGTAAAAATAATTATATTTTCTATTCAATACAGAAAATTGAACTTTAGAAGGGATTACATTTTTTTCATTAGAATAAGATAATTCTGCCCTTAGCACACACGGGAAGTTAATACTAATTTATAAAAACATGTGCTTCCAGAGACAATGGATGAAAAGTTTGCAAGACTAGAAAAAAAATTCATTAAGGAACTTGCGGATATTAAATGGATACTTTATAACATTTTGGAGCAGCAGCCAAATTATCTAAAAAATATACAAAACACTAATCTTTATGATGGAATATCCAATGATTATTCATCACCCAGACAAGATGAAATCGATAAATTCAACAATACCATACAAAATTTATTAACATCAAATGGTTAGTGCAATTACAATGAATTAATTTTAGTACACATTTGTAAGAAGAGAAAAATTAAGGTATATGTATTAATTTTTGAAAATTTCTAATGACAAAAAAAACATGCGTTTATTGATATACAGTTTACAATAGCAGTAGTCTGAAGTTAGCTTTATGCTCTTAGCTAAACACAAAGTAGTTCTTCAGCAACTGGTGGGTCTAAAGTTCTCAAAACTTTGCAAGTGCTTCTGCTACCATATTGAATTCTACAACACATATATGAATGTGTATGTGATATTAGTTCTGTACGCAAATAAACTTGGTGACTAAAAAATAATTTTATAATCACTGCAATGTCTAATATAACATATCTCAAAAAAAATCAAAAATTAATTCTTTTATTCTATATATTAATATCTATATATATTAATTTCTATATATTAATTTATTCTATATATTTTATATCAATTATTGAAATTAACTTTGTAAGAAACAATTTACACTTATTAGCGAAATTTATAATAGCATTTTTCTTAAATATAAATCAACTATCATTTATTCTAAAATTTAACATTTAATATAAAATGTTATAATCAAAATTTGAATTAAAATTCTGAATTCTAAACAAGCAGTTTTTGTAATTTGATTACATTCTAAAAGCTTAGCATGGAAAACTAAATTAATTTCATCTTCAGTCGCTTATCAATTAATTAAAATCAAAATGTATAATCAATCTTTCTAAGAAATTAAAATTAATTACAAAACATGATATTTTAATTTTGCATCCGTCAACGTATAACATAAATGTCATTCTAGAATAATGACCAAAAATACAATTCGGATTTTACATATGTAGAATCTGTATTTCTTGCATAATATGCATTGTTACTTTCGATTTAATTAACATTTATATGTAAGAGCAGTGTTGCCTTAGATAACTTAAAATAATCTAGATACAGATTAGATAAATCATATACTCTTATATCTCTCAGATAAGATAAAGATAATTCGGTTTGAGTGTATCTAGATAAAAGATGAATTAGTTAAATATTTTATCTAGATACTTTTAAGATAATATTTAAAACAATGGTAATTATATGCACTTTACGGACGACCTCACCGATTTCAATGATCTTGACATATGTTGTCAAACTCACTCTCCTGAGTAAGTATCAAAAGGTTTTAAGTGTCACTATTTATTAAAAAGTTGTTAACGAAAAAAGTTTAATGAATATAATATGATTTTGCCACAACATGTACGTTTAAGAAGGTATATTTGATGAAATACATATTTAATATATAGCGAAGGTCATCATTAAATGTAGAGTAAACTTTGTTTTGAGTTGCAAAGTACATGCTTGGAGACAATGTGTTCCGTCCCCCCTTCGGAAGATATAACCTAACCCAAACCTATTTCTGATTTAAAACTAAAATTTGGTTTGAGATGAACCTTGCTTCGCATGAAAAGTTGCAAACACATGTGAACTTCGTTTTATCTTGCAAAGTACATGTTTGGAGACAGTAGGTTAGGGGCCCCCCCGTAGGGGGGGACGGAACACACTATATCCACGCATATACATTTCACCTTGACTCTTAAAATGTACATAATGTCTAAAAATTGCACATAATTCGTAAAACTTTTTCGTTAATAACTTTTTAATAAATAGTGAGCGACACTTAAAACCTTTTGATACTTACTCAAGAAAGTGAGCTTGACAACATATATTAAGATCATTGAAATCGGTGAAGTCGTCCCTAAAGTGCATAATTACCAAAACAATTTAGGATATATAAAAATAATACATTCGAGACAAAAAATTACAGAAAATAAGCATGTATTCATTTGACAACAATAACGAGTATAGGCCGTGTCCACAATGTCAATGTTAATCGACCAATGTGATTATGACTGCGTTCCACTTAACGTCGCAATGCTCGCAGAATCATCTTATCCTTGTTGTTTGCTAAAAGTTAAACAAAGACACATCATGTTTACGAGTGCCGCGATCATTGGCTGCGTTCAACAAAAAAAGCTGCTTTGCAACTGTTGTAAAATTCGTGAGCCTGATTGGTGTATGCTCTTAATTTTGACTGAATCTAAGAGCATACACCAATCAGATTCACGAATTTTACAACAGTTGCAAAGCAGCTTTTCCTGCTGAACGCAGCCATTAAGTGGATCACTTTTAAATCCGTATTACATAGGTTGTGGGCTCGATTACGGTTGAAATTGACCGATTAGAGTAGCCGGCCAGTAAATTGCTATGGTTTAGAAAAATTGTACTCAGTGCACACTGATTACATTATCTTAGATCTTTTAATAAAAGATACCACTTTTTTATATCTGAGATACAGATAAAGATACCACAAACTTGAATTATATAGATAAAAGATAAAATAAACAATAATTGCATCTAGATGAAAATCTAGATAATTTTATCTAAATAACGGAAAACACTGTGTAAGAGATATGTGGTTTCATGCAAATGTGGATCTGTTGGAGGCGTGTTGCGGAAAGTTCGCCTTGTCCAACGCGCACGTGACAAAACTAAAGCTTAGTCGGGATAAACATAATTCAATCGTAATGAATGGTGTAACAAAGTATCGAGATTTATTTCGTGTTGCAGTATACGATTAACTCTGCGTTATTATTTCTCTGTTGCGTTTAAATAGTAAAAATATTATGTAATCCACTGAGAAATATGTAAAAGCCATAATACAATTGCTACTGAATAATTATATTGTTAGATTTCAATTGTTAATATATTTAATAATTTGAAATATTAATTATTAGATATTACCCATGAATAAATATGTATAGTTGCGATTAATATATTGATCAATATCATTTTATAAAAAATTATTTTTGTATTATGAATATAATTATTTTAAAATTAACACACACACATGTTGCATATCAATTTAATAAAAAAATTTAATATCTTTAAATAGATTTTTTAGTAAAAGCTTAATAGCCTAACTGATTAAATGTTTAATATTTAAAATATTTGATTATTGTCGTTGTTTAATATTTAAGATATTTGATTTTAAATTAGCCTGTAATCTTAATGATTTGCCATAGTCAAACTTCTCAAATTATATTGTTAAGCAAAATATACTTCAAATTTACTAAAAAAAAAAGATTTTGTTATTTGAAGCTTAATTAATTTCTTTAGTTAGCTTTTTTTCGTCTTAATTTAGCAATTTTGGATTTTTTAGTTAACTTTACAATTAAAATTTCTACAATTAAAATTCTTGATGTTGAAAAAATTACTTTAGAGATACATTAAAAAATATATTATTTGATAATACATATCATAAAAATCTTTATATAAAAGTTAAAGAGAAGACTGTCAAATGTTATATTAATATATTACATTAATATAAGGCTATCAAAAGTAAAAATTCAAAATTAATAAGTAACTCTTATCTACAGGTCCGGCAAGTACATTCGTCTATTATTGGCAAGTAAAAAACTTTGACGAAATGCTAATAAACTGGCAAACTGGCCGCTCGATGCGTAGCCTTACTTTTTACGTAGGTCGAAACAGTTATGCCATGTATCTGAAAATCACGCCGAAATATTTTCCCGATGGTACGATTTTTGTGGGAGTCGAATTGACACACGGCCGTTATGATGCTGTTCTCGCGTGGCCCTTTCCACACAGGATTCGCCTCGAGGTATGTAAAGGCATAACAATGAAAGTGCCAAGTTGGGCTCGGAAAGAAAAATCTAACGTGCCCGAGTAAAATAAAATTTGACAAGGGATTATGGGTAATGCAATTGCGCGAAGTAAAAAAGAGAAAGAGTTTGCGGACAGGTAGTCTCTCAATAGAGAAAAAACAAGAAGAATTGCGTTGAGATGTAAAGAATCCTCATCACGATTGCATACGAAAGACTATCGAGGGACAGGCTCAGACAAAATTTTTTAATGTAATCGAATTCAAAACAAGTTATGACTTCGTATGTTTTTTTATTATATTGGATTTATAAATGTTACAGATTACATATACTTAACTTTTGAATGTAAAGAAATGTATATATATATATATAAAATTTTTTAATACTTTTCTCATTTAAAATAATGAGAATTTTATTTCTTCAATAATAATCATACTATTGAAGAAATAAATATGAACTCAAGAATAATTCTCTAGAAATATAATAATAATATATAATAAAATTAATTATAATACATAATAATAATATAATAAAATTAATTAATTAATTGTGATTACCGATATAATGCTCGATAGGTTTTGGATCATTCTCTGGAAGACATACGCGAAGATCGACGATCTCGAATTTGGGATCCGGCTACACTTTGCACTGAAAATTTCTGGGGTAGGCCTGCGAGAAAGGCAGATAATCCAGAATGTGTCGGACTGAGTATCTCCAGACATGTTATTCGATCAAAACCATTCATATCTCAACGATATTTAAGAAATACAAGATACATGTGGAATGGAAGTGTGCTAATAAAACTTAATATTTATCTACAGATTATTTGAGGTAAAGCTAATTGTCAGAAAATAACATTTGTTATGCGATAAATATATGCTTTGTTATTATTAAGAAATATGTCTTATGATTTATTTTAAAAAACTAAAAAGAAGAAATAAATTAATCGTTATTTTAAATATTAATTACCTAGGTAACAGGTTTTATAGGATTTATTGAATACAGATTAGATCCAATTTAACAATTATTTAAGAAATATCTGATTTACTAACAATAAATTAATTAAGATTCTGCTATTTAAAGAGATAAGGTACATACAAATAAATGTATAATCATTTACAAAGACTTCTATAAATAAATAAATATTTAATAAAGATTTCTAATTCTATTCTAACTAGCATCAATATTTTGGTTTATATATTTACGTTTATATATTTTCATGGACATTACGTTTGTAGCAATGAAATTCTCCTAAAAGTTGTAGGAAAAATTTTAAAAATGTAGTCACATAATTATAATAATTCTTTCATTTACATTTGTTTAATGACTAGAAACCATAAATGAAAATAAATATAATAAGTATTAAGTCATATCGAGATATAGATGTCGTAAGTAAATAAAAGCAAATCAAAGGGATATAATAAAACCCTGCAAAGAAATATAATCACATTCGTGTTTTCGAGAGTTTAAAAAGAGATAGTTTTCCTAATTTTAATTATATAAAATTAAATGATATTATTTTAACATAATTTTTATCGAATATATTTGATATTGTAAGTGAATATTAACAAATAATATACACTTAAAAATAAAAATATCTATATAGTCCCATTTGTGTTAGAGAAATATTGGCGAACGTCAAGTTGTATTCGTCAAAATTAACTTTCCTATCTGTCACGTAGAGGCATCCGATTCGAGACATAAACTTGTGGCATCTGTTGTAGAAATACGTAGTTCTTTCTTTTCTTCTCTTTTTTTCTTCCGAAACAAATCTGCCACATCCTACGAGAGACCGAAAATACTCAATTACTAAAATCAATTACTAAAATTTTATTTATTATAGTTTAAAAGCATATGCTGTTTTATAATTTATTATATTTTCAATACAACTATTTTCATATAAAAACTAGCAAAAAAGTTTCAATTGTTGGAAGATATTTAATATTACGATATATTTGTGTTATGCTACATAGACAAAAATTTTTTTATAATATTTGTAAATTAATATTAATTGCTAAAAAATTGAAATTACGTCTTACCCGTAAAAGCATTGCAAAACGGTCTCTTTGGCTTGATTGTATTCTCCATCATAAGGGCGTCTAGAAGCTGTCGTTTGAACTAAAATGAATTGTATCAATTGCATTAGAGATGTTTTTTTTTTCAAAATGTGAAATTCGAGTAATCCTCAAATATAGATAGATTCTATTAAATAATTTATGTGTCCAAGAGATTTTTACATCTTGAAGATATAAACAAGAATACACTCTAGCACTCTCTAATTCTGTCATATTTTACAAAATAATTATATAAATTAATAATAATTTTGTCATATTTTACAATCTGGTGATATTTCTGTCATATTTTACAAAATTTAAAAAATTTTTCTGGTAATTGGTTAAAAGAGGAAATATATTTTTATAAAATGCACTGAACAAATACAAATTCGTTCAAATCTGTCTTACCTTTTCTTTTGAAACTTCAGTATTTACCATCTTCAGTAGAGACATGCGAGCCAGCATGCAACAAAGATATTCAGTAATCTGTGGAACAAAAGAAGGAGTCAACAAATGCAAAATTGTTTCTATATTTTTTATAATAATGTTGTGAATATAATAAAAATAATGAAATAAGCGGTGCATTTATATGAATCGTTTGCAACAAATATTTACGTTATATAAGCATTGCATAGAGTCCGTAAATCCGACTGTTAAGCTGCTTAGGTATTCTAGATCAATTTACACAATGTTTAATTAATAATTAGCGAAGTTATGACATTATTTGTCACGCCGTACAAAACACACTTGATTTTCTTTAATTAACTTAACAAAAAAAATCAATAATGATTTTCCTCGCATAAACATATATTTTAATGTAGTTCAAGCGAATTTCTCAGCAATCGATTTGTATAATATGAAAATGACAAAATAAAGTATAATTTAAATCATTATTAGAATAATAAATCATTATTATTAGTATATTCGATATTGTTGTTCTTTTAAAAATTTTTGGAAATCTTTATAATTTTATAGTGGAAGCGTCGCGCGCGACACACATAGCCATATGTTAAACATTATTCTAATAATATATTACAACAGTTACGTTCAAATAATTGCATATTTTTAACCAGTATAATGTTGTTTTAACTACAATATTATTAAAATATATTATACATTATTATTTTTTGAAAATAATGTTAAATGTAATAGTTACAAATTAGATTTTCCATTAAAAAATATAACTTTCCTTTAATTATTCGAAAAAAATTTATCTCTTTTTCTTTGTCTACTGTCTATCTACATATTTAAAATTTAACATAACTTCCTTAGTCTTTTTAATTGAAAAGATCCTTTATATTGAAACTGATATACGGGGTGTTAAAAAGTGTAAAAAAAGTGTAAAATATTTTAAGAGGATTTAGTATGACTCAAAATAAGTTAAAAAGTCTTAATAAACATGGGTCCGCAAATAAGTCATTTTTGAAATATTTGCAATATCTCATATAACTTAACTTACCTATAACTTAATTTAATTTACCTATATTCACGTGAATATTTCTTCATGAAGCAATGATCCCGATAATCATAGCAACGAGTTGACCTGGCAATAGTAAACAGTAAACATGTCTCAAGATAAACGTTTGTTTGTAATAATCCGCTCCGCCGTTTCTTTTGGCTGTTAGAGAATATCTAAATCAAATGTATCAAGAAAGATGGATAGAACGTGGAGGTCCGGTTGCATGGCCTCCTAGATCTCCCGACCTAAACCCGCTTGACTTTTTTATTTGGGGCTATTTAAAGAGTTTAGTGTATGCAGAGCCAATCAATAATTTAGAACAATTAGAAAATCGTATACAAGAAGCCTGCGTTACAATCAGAATGAAACCAGGTGTGTTTCAAAGAGCACGAGATTCTTTTCTGCGAAGATGCAGGATCTGCATAGACATGGAAGGAGGTCATTTTGAGCATCTTCTTTAAGATAAAGTAAAATACCAGCTGTTATTTTCTTGCATAAATTATAAGAAAAATAAAAATTTAAAACAAAAATAAAAAGTATAAAAAAAATATTAAAAAAAAATAAAATTAAAAATATCTCAAAAACGGTTTATTTGCGGACCCATGTTTATTAAGACTTTTCGACTTGTTTCTAGGTATACTAAATCCCCTTAAAATATTTTACCCTTTTTTTTCAACACCCTATATCTCAGAAACACTGCATTAAATCGAAAAATGTTTCAGACATAAGTTATATGGCTTGAAGGGGGACATAAGATGGTACCATTGGTTTGACCTTGGATGGCGTTGTCAAGGTCAGGGCAAGGTCACTTTGGATTTTTTAAACGGAACTCCCTATTTTTATTACATATTCTTGTAGCTCATCTCGAAAGCTTTCCAAAACACTGTAATTAAGTTAGTTTTCATTAAGTACTTTCCGAGTTTTGAGGCTTGAAATAATTTCTTAATTTTACACATATCGTAAAATATCTTGTAAAATATTCTTTTTTCGATTATCTTACCTTAATACTTTTATTAGATTTAAAAAAATTTCAATTCGAATAATATGTAAAATAAAATGAATAAAATAATTTTAAATATATAATTAATTCTAGATTAATTCCCTAGATTCTTATTCTTATAACGTTTAAATTAATAATTTTTTTTCTTTTAATCAATATCTTACTGATATAGGGGTACCCATTCGATTCGTCTCAAAATTTTTAAGTATTCGCACATTTTATGTAACATTCATATATAATTTCGCGTATATATAATATATCATATTAATAAAAATTATAAAAATATTTTGGATACGTTAATTTGTGCATGTATTTTATTATACATATATATAAAATGGTATATATATTTAAAAACTAATATTCTAAAATGGCGATGGATGTCCAATACCTGCAAATAGTTTCTTAAAAGAAACTAAAAACTAATATTAATATCCTCAGTACTTAGAAATAATTTTTCAAATGAGACAATTCATTAATAATTAATAAAATATATTCGTTTGTAATCATTTTTATGAAAAAATTAATAAAAATTGATTACAATATGAAATTTCTTGAAAAATTAAAATTTATACACAACACTATATCCATATTTAATCTACTATTAAATCTTTCTGGCATTATATATATATAGACAATAATAATACCAATCCTAATAATGATAAAACATTTTTAGAAAAGAAAAGAAAAAATACATTTTTCTCATCTAAATATATATTATTTAAATTAATTCGACGTTAAAGAAACTTATCGTCGGTTGAATTACTACCGAAATCATTGCTTTCGGAAATTGCCAGGACAACCTGGGATTAGTTCCTTCAATCTTACAATAAAAATTCCCAATTTTCAACAGGGCACTGAACTAGACGTCGCGAATGGATCTCACAAGAATCGGTGAGAAATAATTCTCCATGATGAAAATCGTTTCGACTCCTCGGCGGTACGAACCACGCAACTTTCATTAACGTTAATTTAACGGAAGGAACAATGATAACTCTTTTATTAAAACGACACTCTCGTCTAAGAACGCGAAAAGAACGTGGGAAAAACACGGTGATTTTGCAACCATAATTTATTAATTTATTTATGAGTATTTTGCGATACCAAATTCGTAAATACAAATATAACTGAAAAAACAAATTATTAAATTCATAATAATTAACTCGCGATTCTATAATATCGAAGGTAATCGTTAAATTTTGTGAAGCTAATATTTAATCGTTGACTTATCACATTGAATCTTCACACTTTTATTCGATAATTCTTTATATTAGTTAGCAATATTTAGAAATATTATCTGACGAGAGGGACAGCGATAAAATTTTTTTGTTAAAACGGTAATCTTGTATAAGAACTATTAAAAATTTTATATTTGATCGCGCGATGTATATACTTAATATGTATACCTATACTTTAGACGGCACTCGCGGTTTCAGTACGAGCGAAAATCCCATTTCACTTACGAGAATCAGCTTCGAGTCAACAGGTGGGGAATGCAACGATACAACGAGCAATGATTAAGCCCAAACCGGAAAGAAGACGAAACGATTGACGGAAATAGAGGAAAATGAAGTTCACCAACTCTTTTTCGCGCATAATTATCCTATCTCGTATCGAATCTGGACCCGCTAAGCACGATTTCAGGTGCTCCGTCCGGACATATTATGCCTCCCGCGGTTGCTATATGCTACATCAGGCTGGTACACTGAGAAAAAAATTTTGTAAAAATATTGAAAATTTTGTTGAATGAACTAAATCCGGCGGTCACGGGCTGCCAACAGCATATACAGGCCGAATAATAAGATTACATAATTGTTTGAAATAATGAAAAGTAGTTAATTGAACTAAATATTATTTTAGATCAACTGAAATAGATATAGTGAGAACTAGAAATCTGTTTGGGCGAAGTAAATGAGTTGTTCTTCTGTGTATATGTTTCAATGTTTTGAGCGAATATATAATCCTTATGACAATATATCCATTAATAACAGAATAATTTTTCGTTAAGTTAGCTAACTACTAAATTTTTATTTTAATGTCATTTCTCAAAAACTTGATCGATTTAATGTTCTCTGTATATAGATACATATGTGATGGAATTAAAAAAAAATTAACCGTTTGCTGTTAATTACATGGAGCTCTGGAGCTCCTTGCAAAAGCTATAGGAGATGCGGATATAATATCGCTCTTTAATCGATAAGCCGTGATTCGTGGGACCTGTGTCGCGGCCTTATATTACTGTCTTAGATGAATGTCACTTTCGGGTTAGGCGTTTTCCTTCTCGCCACCTAGAGGCGAGGCGTGAAGCTCGTGAAAGTATATGAATATTTAATTCAACTAATTTTGGTCTTGAAATGATACAACAATGTCGAGAAAATTCAATACAATAATTGATTCAATTAACTAAATGTATAAATTGTATTTAATTGTTTTATGATTTCTCTCAAATCATTATTTCGTTACATCAAGTTCAGACTATTAATTGTAATATATCTTGTATCTAACTGAAGATTTAATTCATCGTAACATGCGAACAAGATTAATAAAATGGAATATTTGATTGTTTCAAACCATCAAAATTGTTTTTCCAAATTTTTTAGTTTAACAATATGTGCAGTTACTCAGATTTTGATTCAGTTCATTCAACATATCTTTTTAGTTCCAGTAACACATAATGGTGTTCATGCAACTATACCCATTCAACTAATTGATTCAAGGGTCTCAATCACTTATTTTGTTAATTAAAACACATTTTTTGTTATTTAGACAATTTTAGCATTGAATCAACAAAATAGAAGTCAACTAAAGTTATTTATTTAATTCAACAATTCCTTTTTCTCAGTGTAGAAGGGGATACCTACATTTTTTAAATGCTAACATTCAGCAATTCAGAAAATGGGGAGGACAACCCCTTTTACCGAGCGAAAATCGTGCCTAGGGGAATCCACTCGACTCCTCGACAGGGTTAACACACGCAATGTGTGTGGCTGTAGACGAGCAAAGAGAAGGGACCCATTGACGACCATTCCGAGCAATCGATCGAGTTCTAACTAATTCGGGCCGAATCACTTGACGAAGCACGAAGCACGAGTGTACGTTGCATAGCAACGTGTGCAAACTCGAAACATCCCAGTTAGTTGGCATCGGAAGTAGAGACTCATGACAATAAATGAAATTGGGATTTTATATGAAAAAGTTCAAAAGTTCCGCGAAAACGCGACGACGCGAGAATACTACAACGCGAAAACGCGGTAACGAAGCGCTTGCCGTCCGCGGCACGTTGACGGCACCGACGACGCGAAAGGGTACTTAGCTTCCCATTCAGGCATCTTAAGATTTATCATAAGTAGAAAAATTTAAAATAAATCTCAAGGAACCCCCCCCCCATCCAAGTACTAAGCCCTCCCACCGCGACAAGGTGTACCCCATGAGAGGGTTATATTATATATATAATTTTATATATAATATAATACATAATTTAAAATTTATTTTGTAATATGGTACATAAATTTAAATTCGCAAAAATAAACGATAAATAAAAATATAAAAGATAAAAGAAAATCTATATTATATAAAGCAATGTTCAAAATAATTGATTTTAAAACTAATTATTGTGCGCAATTAATTTTTACTTTTAAATAGATACATTTTAATGTTATAAATCGCGTAATTACAAAATAATTTATATTTCTTAGAGATATAAACTTTTAAAAATATGATAAATAAAAAAAATTCTATTTTTTTATACATTAAATATTTAAATAAATATATTAATATGAAATGTTTTATAAAATCTAAGAAGTATCTAAAAATATTAATTAATAAAAAATTTTATAAATGTTTTAATTATTTTAAAATAAAACAAAATATTTTTTTATAAGTATATGTATTATATATGTTACAATTTAAAATCACTATTAAATCACTATCAAAGAAATAAAACGAAACGTGAAATATGTATATTTTGAATATAAACTAATGATAAATAATTTATATATTGTTGCGTCCGCAGAATGATATATATCGAACGCGCGCGACACAATCAGCATACGCTGACGCTCGTGCACTTGTAACTAATAACGCGATTTAAGGTGCACAAGAATTTTAATAAACTGCGAGTAACATACAAGAATTCAGAATAATCGTAAAACGGATCACAAATAGACGCGCGTCCGCACAGCTTGACAGCTGGGCTCAGACTCTCTGACAGACGTTGTTTATAACAACATCTTGACAACGCGCGCGGAAACGATCTTCTTCGAAAGAATTCAACGGATGACGAATACATTCAGCTGGACGGGACGCGGGGACGCAACAATATAATAAATAATGAATGTGATAAATAATTTATATTAATGACTTACATCATATCTCATTGGTCCATTTATTTCCAAAACCTCTTTTCTTTTGCTTTCTTCGCTTTTTCCTCGTGGCACTTCAATCCTCGTTGCACTCATTTGAATTCCTCGTTGCACTTGCAATTATGTTCAGAGAAAGAATTTGATAATATATGAAACGTCTTACTACTTCACTGCTTAAGAGCCACTGAGCGAATGATCGTAAGTCAAAAACATTACCGCGGTACTGTTTATATCGCCAAGGCTGACTATGTAAAGAAAGAATTTGATAATATGTGAAACGTCTCTCACGTCACTACTCAAGGTCACTGTGCGAATGATAATAAAGCCATATAACATATTAACAATAGCGCGATTCTGTTTATCAAGATCGAACACAGTGTTATTGATAATTCTCTCGTTGCCGAAATATTTTCTGTAATATAAAATATTTGCGTGAGAAATATTAAATTATAGAAGTATTTTAATTTATTGATTAAGATTAATTGATTATTTATTAAACTATTCATCATGAAGTCTTTCGTTATGCTAATTATTTGCATCTATAATTCGATTGCTTTACTTCGTATTCTCTCACAATCCTTCCCCCCCAATTATATTTAGATTGTCAAGTGGAATGATAAAGTAACACGGATAGAATATATTTGTGACTCTAAGTATTAAAATAATAATTATTGTGCGTAAAGATTGCAAACATCGATGTGATTATTTAATATGTTGGATTCCTATCACATTAAATCGATTCTCGATTAAATTGTATATTGTTTAATTAAACCTGGTTAATTAACCAGGATTGAGAAAATTGGAAGCATTGGTCGAAATATGTTGGAGATTCATTTCTATAGCCCACCTCGTATGTGGCGCCACAGTCACGATTTACCGCGAGCCTTTACCGCGGGCCTTCTTATTAGTTTTTCTTTTTCTACACTGATTGCGTCACTTCCTTTCTGAGTGTTCCTTTGTATCATTTTTCTTTTCATTATAACGGATTTACTGACGTGTTATATCGTACTGCATTTAACACTGTATTTCATACGTTGCTGTAATAAAGCCGTGTTTGACAGTGCATAGTGTTGCATACTCTGCCCAACAAAATATATTTAATTCTAATATTGTTAAAGAAATATTATAAATATTATAAATATAGAAAGAAATAAGCATCGATAATCAAAAGATCATAATATATTTAATTCTCTTGTCCCCTTTCATGTATCCCCTGTTTCAATTTTTATTCGCAGTAATGAATAATTACGATTCGATAAATATTTATCGTTGCGATACAGTTTCATGTCGTTTATCAAAAATTAAATATGTTTTAATTATTAATATTTAAAGAAAATTATGTTTCGATACTAATTGTAATCGTGTTTAGTACAAAAATTACAATATACAAAGCGTTTCTCACCACTACTTTATTACTCGAGAGTCATCGTGCGAATGATGACAAAGCCGTAACTTATAGTGTGCTACTGCTTATATTTTATATTGCCAAAGTCGAACACCGTGTTATCGGCAATTCGTTGAAATATTTTATATATTATAAAATATGCATTAACGAGGAATATTAAATTATACAAGTATTTTTTAATTTATTGAGTAAAATTGATTATTTATTAAACAATTTATTACGGAGCCTTTCGTTATGCTAATTATTTGCATCTATAATTCGATTGTTTTACTTTGTGTTCTCTCATAATCCAAATTATATTTATATTGTCAAGTAGAACGATAAAGTAACACGGATGAAATACATTTGTGACTCTAAGCATTAAAATAATAATTATTGTCCGTAAAGATTGCAACGAAATGATTATTTATTATCTTAGATTTCTATCACTTTGATTTTTAATTAAATTGTACACATCGCTAAATATGCATTTTAAGATCTATCGTCGCGACACAATTTTGCGTATTATATTTAGCATACATAAAATTAAGTAATAATCATATCAAATTATTTCTTAATATACTTCTCAAATCAATCGTTTAAATTTTTAATTTTTTAATATTATTATTTTTGAAAATTAAAACAACTATTTTGTATAACAATGTCTTCAATTAAAATACTTCTATTTAACTTGTACAAGTTTTCTTCCTTGTACTTCTATTTATCTTGTACAAATTTTTATTCTTAGTTGGCGCAATGTTTTAATTCACTATTTTTATAGACATATTAAGTTAGACACGAGTATAAAGGATAATTTTATACGCAGAGCAGCTAAAGGAAATACTTTCAAAATATGATTCTTTTGACATAAGTTTCGAACTAAATCGCAGATCGTCTTTTTATTCCTGTACATGCATCAATGAAGTTATACATGTCTAATAAATCTTGTTCCAGTTACCATTCAATAGTTTAACATAATATTACGTAATATAAATATACAATATATAATTTTATCTATCAATTTTATTTATCAATTGAGGTATTGACAAAATTGATTCAATTTTTTAATAATAAATTTGATAAAAAGAAATAAGAAATTTTATTTTTCATAAAAAATATTTTTTCTCTCACTAGTGTATCAAAAAGTGAAAAGGAGAAGAATCACTAAAAATATTAAAATCCATCGAGATTATAAAAGACAGGGAAAAATAATGTTAAAAATTTCAATAAGAAAATCATTTACAGTGTAGATAATTTTATTATAATATAGATCTTACATATACATGCAATATGTAAATATAATTAAAGAATTGATTAGTTGTAATGGAAAGAAGGAATTATAGATCCATTCTAGTTCTTCTCAGTGTCACCTTAATTAGTATATTTTTAATTTAATGTAATTCATTTAATAGATGGCGACAAAGAAAATTTTCGCGTGAGTAGGCAAAATTATATAGGTGTAATCAAATAACCGCGATAGAACTTGGATACTCTGATCTTGATTATAAGCTTTATATACTTAAATCTCTGTCAATTTACATATATGCAATTAAGAAAATAAATTAGAGGATTTAATGCATAAATAAATACTAATAGGAACATATACATATATATTACATATATTTTTTCAGTTCAGTGTGCAACAAATCACATGCAAAGTACGTCGCACGTTTCTGCCCGCGCGTTCCTTAAGTTGAAAAAATATTTCTCTGTTGATTCCTGCATATATTTTTACATGTACGTGTATTTTTATCCGTCATTCGTATAAAAGTATTCACTTGTACGAAATTCTTAATCTTTACGAAGGAGTAAGCGAAACTCCTCGATTATAACCCAGGTAGCAAGTTCACGTCATTTTGACGTTTCAAACTAGTCATTTTTGGTCATATGTCGTCTAAATGACTGATTTGTTACATGACTTTATATTGACGTCTTTATATAACATTATTTTGACGTCATATTTTAATCATGAACTGACGATTATTTTATTATTAATGTGATTAGTTAGTACATCGATCCCATAAAAAAATCTTTTAAAATTTTTCATATAACATGACTTTCACGATCAGACTTTAAGGTGCCTATACATGGCAGCATCAAGCGTCGAGCGTCTGCGCAGAAAACCATTACCAGTACCATTCCGCAGGATTCTGAATGAGTTAGATTCCAGCTTCTACGACGAATAACAAACATGTAAATCACACGAGATAGAAAGAATTAGATATTCTAATATATAATACTTATTAAAATTAATATTTATTAACATTAGACATAATACTACTATTATTAATAAATTAAATATATTATAGAACATTACTACATCAATGCATCATGTTACATTCAATCTGGT
>JALHBL010000378.1:0-48139 GCA_023638675.1 Camponotus pennsylvanicus | reverse complement strand
TTGGCAAATAAATCATGTTCTATAAATCATGTACTTTCTCTGCATCGCAATCTGAAGTAAACTCTTCTCGATTGTTCTTTTTTAATTTTTTTAAGTTAAATGATCAATCGTGTATCAATTATCATTGTCGCGAATTTCGTGAAAATCGATTTGGAAGTCGATCAATTGGAAAGTCGAAGATCGGGATAACTGGTTATCAAAAGCTCGTTACGTAATAACTGACTTCTTGAACAGAAAATTAATAAACGATCGAAAGCATCAATTAAAAGAGATGCGATTTTTTTCTTTCCAAATATCATAAAGTCTCTACATCAGGAATAATGAGGAAATTTTAAGGATTAATTTGAGAAATAAAACTTGAACTTACGGGTCCATTGTCATTACATTATTACCAAGACAATTGATTCGCGAGCATTCACGAATGTGTTCACACACACTTAGAGTCTCGTTCTCAAACAGACAGTCACCTATGTAAATAAAATCCTGGAGTAAATAAAATCGTATCATCATTCGCACCAATCACTCATACGCTAGAAACATCATTAGCCTTATAACATTCGTTTTCGGAATATTCATTTAAAGGACAGAATCTCGCTTCTCCAAATCGTTCGCAAAATTTTAACATGGTCCACCACGTATAATACGATATATTTTTAATTTCGCGGCATTCGGATTTGCATCTCTTCTTCAATATATTTTTTTAATCACCAAGTTATCGCAAACTTACCTAGTGTAGCGTGAACGAACAAGCCTACCAGCAACAAGATCACGAAGTGGAGCTTTATCGTCTTTTCTCTTGCTTAGAAAAATATCAGGAAGCGAAGGTGACAATCAGACAAATTGTAAATTATCTCTTCAGGTCTTATATATCGTTCCTCCCTTCTGATACCGTAGAAATGAGATGCAATATATATATTGTTCGGTAAAAAAAACCAATCGTCAGCATTGCAAAGTTTAGGTCAATAATATATGCGGAATGTATTCTTGACCCAAACCTCGCAATGCTAGCTCTTGTATTTCTTATTGTAGAAATAAGATATAAAATATTCATATATATATTGTATCTTATTTCTATAAAAAAAAAAAACATTCGCCTGCATTGCAAGGTCTGGATCAAGAATACATACGGAAGTTATGTCTAATCGACAAACAGCTGTATTATCCATATTTATGAGACGATTTTCAAAAATCTATTAAGATTGATAAGCTAATAATATTCATATAAATGTATTTTCGTCTCTTTAATTTCGTCGAACTAGAAACGAAAGTAAAATATATGCAAATAGAAATATACATATATACAAAAGATTAGAAATACACGAGGATTCACAAAAAATTTTTCTTTAAAATATAGAATTAAATTATTTCCCGATAGAACCATTCATTATATGCAGGCTCTTTATCAACTATTTGCAACATGTGTATTCTAGATCATAAGTCGTCAAAGACTCGAAGACAAATATGTCGATGATCGTACTGAGTTCGACCATGAATAAATCAGTCACTAGGAAGTCCTGAAGAAAAAATCATCGAGGATCCACTCCTCCTTCAAGATGACTAAATCTATTTCTTCGACATAAATATCCGTCAGATTTTTTATAAGCTCACCCACACAAAATATGTATACACATCTATAAACTAAAAAGAATTAATTGTTACGTCCGATGAACGCCGCGATTCTTTTCTTTCTTCGAAACCATAAAAAGCTATTCGATAACCATGTGCGCGGGTAACTCTTGGCGATATCTGAATCAAGGAAATGAGAAATAATAAATAAGCCTAGACTACGCGAACAGCCTGTCGCTATAAATAAGAAATTCCACTAAAATAAAGAGCTGTAATAAAATCGAACTGTCGCATATGTTTACAGTTGGGACGTCCATTAGAACCATTGAAACTCTAGAAACAAAGCGATCCTTCTTAAGAATCGCGCCAACGATAAACATATGTATATCTAATCCTTGCAGCGGATATCTGAGGCCAAGAGACTCGAAGCAATAAATAAATAAGAAAAGTTAGAGCTAAGGATGGCCAGTCATTGGAACTTAGAAATTCTAAACAAAAATCGGAATCAGAGCCGCAATAAATCTTTTTTTATAGCGCTACACACGTGCAGCTATGAAATCGAAAACTCTTCTGTTAAAACAAAAGGCCTGCAGTATCCTAGGCAGGCTATCAAAAAAAAGGGAGAGAAACTAAACAATTCGCCTGGCCATCCTTAAGGGCTAGCCAAAACGCGAGAAGACTCTCGCGAGTCATAAATCTGTCCGCTAAGCTCCCATTCTCTGCTGGATAGAGCCAAATCTTGAACCAAAAAGGCCAACCTATTAAAAATCTTAAAAACGCTTCTCCTTCCAAAATCAGCCTCCTTGCTCCTAAGAAGGAAGTAACTGAAATTATCTCAATCGCCCAAAAGGGATTCCCACTATCCAGAAAAGAGGAGGAGCAATAACTTTAAAAACTCAAGCGCAAGGCGCAGCACGCGCCAGTTGACAGTTCAGTACGCTAATCTTTCCGACGAGGAGCAGTGCAGTTGACAGTTCAGTTCACAGTTCCAGTCGAGATTCAGTCATTCAATCTTAATTTATTTCAAATTATATAGCCTCGGGGATTCTTTTGCGTTATGCAATTGAGTTATTAATCTGTTTTATATCATTGTGAAAATAATTTTGTTAACATTTAATTGTGCATCGTGTGAATTTTCTGGTGAACATCTCCATTACTCAGCTCTTCATGTTATAAAGCTTCGACCTCAGCCATTGCAATTCTATCAACGCCCTCATTTTTGTGATGCCAACGAGTAGTGAGTAAAATTGAGTGATTTTTATTTTTTATTTTCTCCCTTTCCCATACCTTACTATCTCACTATTTAAAATCTATGTCTGACAAATAATTCTAAACGGTTTAATAACCATTAAATTTTTACTAATTACTATCAATCAATCAATCCTTGTCTCACTCCTCTCCCAGTCTCAATCCTTGTTCTCCCTAATTCGCCTTGAATCTCCGAAAGGCGGTTCGCGATTACTCCTTATTTTTCTTTATTAGCTCTTTTTGATTTATTTAGCGAGAATTTACATTGTTTTCTATTTTTATATCTCGTTTCAGCCCTTCTTTATATATATTTAACTCTTCATTTCTATTTTTCTTTTTTCTTTTCTTCCTTTCATTTTCTTTTAATATTTCCCATCTTTATATTATTATTATATTTTTCTCTTCTCTTTATATCATTTTCCTTTGTGTTATCACTACTTTGGGAGAAACCGTTGAAATAGATGAATAATTTTCAAACTTAGACTTGGCGAATCCCTTATCTCAATTTTGTTATTGTATTTTAATTTAGACCTGTGTTTCAGCGAATTTAGAAAATTTTAATTCTAACTATAACACATATGCGCAAGCGACGAATTCTATACTTCCTTTAATGAGTAACCGTTATTCATACTTTTATTACACATTCATTTTTTTATTTTTGTCTTATTTCTTAAATTTTATTAATTATATATATTGTAATAACCAGTCAGAACCTAATTCTTAACGTAAATTCCTCCCTGTACATTCTGACTGATGACCTCCGAACAATTGTAACACTCGCGAGAATATATACATACCCACACACAAACATAGTTATAAGCGCTAACAAGTATTTTCATTCTTTCTTTATCTTTTTAAATATTATATTGTATTTTTAATTTAATATATAATTTAATTATTTAACCCGTTCTCTTCCCTAAATCCTGAGATCGCACTAGGTCCCATCCCGCGTAAGAAGGATTAAATTCTTTTACCAAAAAGAGACCACCGAGCGAATAGGCTTAAAACGCAGCGTTAAAGAGACCTTCGGTCACTGACCTGTGTCAGGCCTTTCACATTCGTTCGACCCGATCCATACACACGCCCGAATAAAGTGTGTCACGAGGTAAGTAAGTTACGTTCTTCCATACGGCCCATCCACTCCAGGGTCTGGACGTAACATAATCATTGTCATTACTTGTATATTTTATTATTTATTATTTATTTATATTATTTGTCATATTGTTTATATTCATTTAATTATCACATGTTAATATTGTAAGACGCAGTTTTCCAAGGCGGGCGGTGTTTCGTATTATTTCGTATCAATTTGCTTCATTTCATATATTTCTACATATTTCATTATACGTCTCTAGAACGAGCTATTTACTATTCTTATATCTTATATGTTATTAAAAGTTATTATCATGTATTATCTCCGGCTTCGAGTCGATTGTTATGAAACGTGGCCGCTACAGAAACGAGATGATCGTGAGATCTCGTAAATTCTCGGAACATTCGAGATTCGGGAGATTCGCGGTATATAAGCTTCTCGGAGCTGGTGTACAGGGTCTTGCTAATCATACCGCCGCCACGAATCGTTCGTTAGAGCAAGTACCATAGTAATTTTTACAATAAAGATAGATATTATTAAGAAGAAAAGAGTTTATTTCATACACCCTCAAAGGAGCTTGTCGCTACAACAGAAAAGAAATCTAGAGGCTTATGCCTCGACTTGCGTCGCCCGAGGAACCACCCGGGATTTCCACGCAAGAAATCAAACAAGCATAACGAAAGACTTCATGATAAATAGTTTAATAAATAATCAATTAATCTTAATCAATAAATTAAAATACTTTTATAATTTAATATTCCTCGAGCAAATATTTTATATTACAGAAAATATTTCGGTAACGAGAGAATTATCAATAACACCGTGTTCGATCCTGATAAACAGTATAGCGCTATTGTTAATATGTTACACGGCTTTATTATCATTCGCACAGTGACCTTGAGTAGTGACGTGAGAGACGTTTCACATATTATCAAATTCTTTCTTTACATAGTCAATCTTGGCGATATAAACAGTACCGCGGTAATGTTTCTGACTTGCTATCATTCGCTCAGTGGCTCTTGAGCAGTGAAGTAGTGATGTGAGACGTATCATATATTATCAAATTCTTTCTCTGAACACAATTGCAAGTGCAACGAGGAACTTTTCGTGAATGAGTGTAAGTGCAATGAGGATTAAAGTGCCACGAGGAAAAAGCGAAGAAAGCAAAAGAAAAAAGGAGCTCTTAGAAATGGATGGATCAATAAGATATGATGTAAGTCATTAATATAAATTATTTATCGCATTCATTATTTATTATATTGTTGCGACCCGCATCCCATCCCCCTGGATGTATTCGCCACCCGATTGAATTTCTTGTGTCTTGTTATTTTACGCGGTACGCGAGTGCCCGATTGTGTTGAACGCGCTCCGATATCTCGAAGTCGCCGCCGCGGATGTAACAATATATTGAAAATTTATATATTTCTCGTTTAGTTTTATTTCTTTAATTGTGATTCAATAGTGATTTTGAATTGTAACATAGAAAAAATAGAAAAAAATAGAAATCTTACGATCCATAATTTATTTAGATATCGAAAAACTACGAAAGAAGCGAACTTTCGATTGCACAGGTCGACGTGAACGTCGATGTTCGTCCCTATAGCGCAACAGCCGGGCGGGGCGCTCGCGCTCCGAAGTATACTTCACGTCGTATATCTCCAACAAATTTCAGCGGATTAATTTGAAACTTTCAGGGAATATTTCTAACATTATCTACTTCAAGAAAATGTGAAAATCCCAGAATCGAAAATTTGAAAATTTCTGACTAGGCATAACCCCTTAATATTCTGAATTCCAACAAGATTATTGAATAAATTATTTTAAATTCAGTTTGTTAGAAATTAAACTGATAAAACAGTGATGCAAGAAGAGAATGCAGCTCAAACACACACAATCAGAGAGCTAGCGTCCTCTTTCTGGCACTACTGCTCGTAAGAGAAAAAAAATATACCTTGGATTTAAAGTTAATACTAGTTCTTTATATACATTTCATGGCAAATATTGAATACGAGTTAAGTTAAGAGTGGCTCGCCGCCTAGCGGCAAGTAAAGAAGTTAATGTAACAAGATATTTTATAGATTCAACCAGAAAATATTAACCAGATCCTTATAGTAAAATCTATTAAACGTTCTAATTATAAAAAATCAAGTCTTATCATGATAACTAAGAATTCTTGTTTGATTTAACCAAAATGCCTTCAATCATATACGTCTTGTTGGTACAATCAAACGATTTTTCTCAGCGTACGAATACGGAAACCGCTCATCTCGCAACGTCGCGAGAAAAACCGCTTGCGCAATCGCAACCTTCGCTACACCGCTCGCGATTCCGCTCGCGAAAACCGCTCTCACTGTGAAACTCCGCTGTCTTATTCTCGCAATCACTGCACTGAACACTTGTTTTTATTCTTGACTTTAATAAACGTCTGTTTTGAGTGTGAACGTGGCGCGCACCTTTTCACTGAAAGACCTTCCGTTCCTATCGTCGCACTGTCGGATTCCGCTCGTGAACATGTATAATGATAATTATATATATATATATATATATGTGTATGTGTATATATATATATACAGGGTGTTGAAAAAAAAAGGGTCACATATTTTGATAGCAGGTAGTATTGATCAAAACAAGAAGAAAAGGTCTAATTAACATGGGTCCTAAGACTAATATCTTCAAAGATACAAGCTATTTTGTTATTTGAGCTCTGTCATTTTCTTATTAGTCGTGTCATCTTTAGAATGTAATGAACAAAGGAGTAGGGCTGAAAGATGCGTGAGAGTGAATGGCAATCACATAGAGCACCTCCTCTAATGCTGAGTCAGCATTAAAATTTTTTGTTTTTTGTAAAAAAAGACTTTTTATTTTGTTATCATACATTCAGTTTCTTTACTTCAGTTTTTTTATGGAAGATAAATGATTACATTTCATATTAAAATAAAAATTGTTTCTTTATCTCTCTTTGTTTATTTTTTATTTTTTAAGGCACCTAGAAAAAAGATATCCCCATTGTACCCCACTCTCCCCTACTCCATTGTTCATTACATTCTAAAGATGACACGACTAATAAGAAAATGACAAAGAGCTCAAATAACAAAATAGCTTGTATCTTTGAAGATATTAGTCTTAGGATGTTAATTAGACCTTTTCTTCTTGTTTTGATCAATACTACCTATCAAAATATGTGACTTTTTTTTTCAACACCCTGTAAATGTATACACACACACACACGGACACACACATATATATATATATATATATATATATATATATATATATATATATATATGTGTGTAGAAATTTACATATTTGACTGCGCAACCGTAATTATAGTTACATAGATATTTATTACATTTGCCTGCGTAGACACAAATATAGTTACGTAGAAATATTCCCTACATATATAATTATATATATATATATATATATATATATATATATATATATATAAAATTTATATCCCTCCAAAAAAAACCTTACAAAGGTAAAAAAAATACGTCAAGTACATAAAAAATATTCTACTTTGTATGCATCTTTAATAAAAAAATTCCTTAAAAATAATTTTTTACAGTAATTTTCCCTCAAAAAATCATTTTCCTAAAAAACAAAACCTCAACAAATAATTTTCATAAATAAATATTAAAAAATAAAATATCAAAATTAAATATGAAATCAATAATTACTATTAGCCAAGTACTTAAGAGCAATTTGTAAATTTGATATAATATTTGCCGTGAAATATCAATTTTATACAGTAGAAATATTATACATAAATTCTCCCTAAGAAATTAAAACGCATTTTATATTTATTCAGAGAAAATTGATTTTTAAAATATTTAATGAGAATTAGGATTCTCTTTTAACTCTTAAAACACTTTTTATATAATGTATATAATTTTAAAAAAAGTTTTACGCAAGTTTTAAATCGCACAATCTTTAAATCGAAGTAAGTTATGAAAACTTGGCGTGCCCGGATTGTTTCCATTGTAACAATGCGTTTACGCATTGTCACTAGCATTAATAAATTTATTTTTCACCTAATTCACTCTGCCTATCTTTCTCACCCGCTGTCTATCTCGCTTGCAACCGTATACGGTCGCTTGCTATTGCACTCGCACGCTTACTCTCTCGCTTGCTCTCACCGCTTTGCGCATGCTGCCTCGCTCACTCGCTCGCCCGACTATCCGCATCTCTCTCGCAGTCGTATCCCACCTGAGCGATCCGCCAGGTAGGGGAATCCCCCGGCCGAGTATAAAAGCCGGCACGACCAGCGCTTCGGGGCCAGATCCCGACCAGATCTCGCCCGGGCCGAGGTGTCTCTCGGCTCGACCGGGTGTCTCCGGTTACGGTCATTCAGTCCTGGTCGAGGTGTTTCTCGACTCCGGCCGGGTGTCTCCGGCATCCTGATGCCAGTCCTGGTCGAGGTGTTTCTCGACTCCCGCCGGGTGTCTCCGGCGTCCTGATACCAGTCCTGATCGAGGTGTCTCTCGATCCACCGGGTGTCTCCGGTTTTCCTGTACCCGTCCGAGACAGTACGTCTCTTGATTCACCGTCTATCTCCGGTTTCCCGTACCTGTCTGAGTCATGGTACTACCTGACTCCACGGGGTGTCTCCGGCGTAACCGAGCCGTCCTGACACCGAACCCCGTCGACAGTACATTTCCTCTAGGCTCCGTGTTTCTGTGTCCGTCCCGAGTACCCGTAAGACTTTCGCGTCCCCGTATAGGTAAGCTCCGTGTTTCGTGCCGTCCAGAACCCGCGATAGACCGCCTGTATCCGTTATCCGTGCATCCGCTAGACATCGCCTGCACGCGCCGGACTTGTCGCTTATTATTATTATTATTAATTCGCTTATCCGTAGTATATAGTTTGCACACACTCACCGCTCACAATTACATTGATATTCACACACACATACACAACAACATTGTAAATACTCATGACACAATAAATACACTTAAACCGAAATGTTCGCACAAGTTGGTTTCTCCCCTTCTCCCGAATCCTGACTCCGGCGAGCCGATCAGCGGCGTCGGGACAGGTGACCCGTTATAACATTATAAACAAATATATCTCCAATAAAATTTAAAATATTAGACATTATGTAATTAAATATTTAATCTGTATTTGATTACGATCCGGGAGTTGTTGCATTATGCATCCAATGGATCCACATGATATATCGGTAAGCAATTTTTTATATATAATTTTTTTTACTAATTTTAATAAGAAATAATTGATGAAGATAACGATCAATTATAACTCTTGTAAATAATACGTTAGTCAATGAGTCAATATTTTATAAGCAATAAGTAAAGTTCTTATCATTTTCTTTTCTATAATTGAAATCTTATTTATGTGTCTATCGTTTTTCAGCAAATACAAAAGATGATATTTAAACTTCCGTGTTTCTGTGAATTGATAAATAATCATTGTAATATACTTCACAATTGGAAAGTCAATAACTTGATGAGTTTCTTATCACGATGTTTAAGAAGTGATATTGAAGATATAGATATCAATTATGAATATCGAAATATTACAAATTCAATAAAGGTAGTGTATACATATAATATATCATCATTGTATATAATATACTATAATATATATGTACATGTACATCTATATGTATATGTATATATAATCTCATATTTAATATTTTTAATAATGTAAAATATTATACATATCTATAAAACGTTGTCAGTATTTGGTGATCTTTCAAAATGATAGACCGTAATTGTGTGTAAATATTATACATTATTAGCTTTATTAAATATAGCTAGTGGAGATAGAGCAATAAATATAGTTCATTTTTACAACTGCATACTTTTGTAATCATCAATATAATTTAAATATAAAGTAAGTCATTAAAAATATAAAGATAAAATATATGTATATACTTATCCCGAATGATGTAGAAATTCATACATGATAACTGTTATAAATTCAAAAATAATTATATTATTATATTTATATATTTACAACTAATTAGGATATTATTCGCGTTTCCTCTTTCACTCATAAATTTTACAATCATTTGTAATTATCGGTTATATATAACATCGAAAATTAATTATATTCCCATGTTGAAAAAAATATTGTTTATACATATATATATATATATATATATATATATATATATATAATCGCAATTATTAGATTTCACTTCGATCACTCAAAAATATAAATTAGATATATCATTATATTACATTGTTTACAATTATGAAAACGGATGTGATATATTTTAATAATCAAAATTTTATGGAAGGTAAGATTAAAAAATTTCTTTTATCTTTATTGATAAATCTAATATTAAGATTAAACCTGAAAATAACAATCAATTTAGAAATATTCTAGAAATATTTTTTCTACATTAAGATTTATTGAATCGTTTGGAAAATAAGATAAACATTAATTTAATTATGGGCTAAATAGTATCGACTGGACTCAGTAAGGCATCTTCTATGTTCTTTCTTAATGCTATAATATTTTTCAGACAAAATTTGAAATTTGGTCTAGTATCCGCTGCACTCCAGCAACGTAGCATCAACTGGTACAATGGTGACGGACAGTTAAGAGTCATCGGCAACCTGCCTCCAGCAAGTACATAATTTAACACACTTTGATTAGTCTTGCCAATATAAGGTTGCTCACCCAACGATGTAATTTCCCACATTAATACCCCAAATGATCAAACATCGAGAAGTAAATATTCCCATTGTCAAAGATTCGGGTGCCATCCAGCGAATAGGAAGCAAACCTTGTCCTTTCTAAAACATGATTTAAACAAAAATTTAATTTTCTGATTCAAGTTGTTCATTTTTAGAATATGTGCAAAATAAAAAACGTTCATTTATCTCTTGCTATATATAAATAAAACTATTTATATTCTATTAGGTGTATAACTAAGTTCCCGCCGCTCATAATTAAATGGCTCCAGCTGCAAATGTAGTGAAGTTAGTCATTTGTCAATAAAATTGAGTGCGCAAAGATTCATTTTTTGTGAGAGATATTTTTTGAATCGATTTAAAATGAAACGTGATGAGTTGTTTTTTCGACATATACTTCTTCACTGCTTTGATTTAAATAAAATTGCAGCTGAAGCTCATCGATCGATTTCTGAAACAGTCACGGCTGACCGCTACCAACAACAATTATACTGATTGAATGATGAATTGATGCGAAAAAGGCCAGTAATTGACGTAAAGTGATTCTTTTGCATGACAACGCGCGACTTCATGTTGCAAGAATCATAAAAGAAGCACTATTGGAGCTCGAATGCGAAGCTCTCCCGCACCCGCCTATTCTCCAGACTTGGCCCCATCGGATTATCACCTTTTCCTATCAATGCAACACGTGCTCGCCGATACACACTTCTCTAATTACGAAGAAGTTTAAAAATGCATCATCAAACGATCAATGGATTGCTTAAGAAAACAAGTCGTTCTATCGTCGCGGAATCCAACTTTTGCAAAAAAGATGGGAAAAGTCATAGAAAACTAAGGATTACATTTTGATTAATATATTAGTTCATTTTCTTATTAAAATAAATGTATTTTTCAAGTAAAAAGACGGCGGGAACTTAGTTATACACCTAATATATTACTTAAAGAAACAATGCAGGATACTATTATGATAAATAAATGGAAAGTATTTTCGAAAGAATTCATTTTTTAGTCATTAAATTTTTTTCATAATTATATTTACCACGCGATAATAATAATTTTTGTAGATATCTCTAGATAGTCCAAAATCTCCAATTTTGATGACACGATTCTCGCGATTCCTCGAAGATACTAAACAATTGCGACACGCTAGATCTCTATGTACGAAACGCTTCTCTTCCAAGTAGCAACAACCTCGCGCAACATCTTCGCACATGGCGAGCAAATCCTGCAAACGCAGAGCAGGCGAATCTGACGCTTGCAAATTTCGACAATCTCTCAAATATTTTAACAGATCACCAGTTTCCATCAATTCCAACACTAGTAACGGAGAATCCCCATCTAAACAAACGGCCAACAATCTTAATATATGTTTGTGTCGAAAATGATTCATAAGCTTGGCTTCCTCTAACAATTTCTTTTTCTCATAGGAAGAAGCATCTTTTCGAAGCGTTTTTATTGCAACGGATATCTCTGTGCGATTTTTCTAAGTTCTTCACCTTTCCTTGAAACACCTGCGAAATATTTCACACAAATTTACATGCGCACTTCATTAGAAAATGTATAGTTTAAAAAAAATGTCAAGTAATATTATACTTTACTTTATATTAAATAATTCAACGAAAAATGTATAATAAAGTACACGTTTGTTGTCTCATCTAAATATTATATTACTTATAATCTTTATAAAAATTCATGTAATTTATATCTTTATTAGAAAATACATATCTGTTTTGTTGATCCAGAAATTAATTTGAAACATTGCTTGAAAAAATTAATTTTTACCATTCCGAATGCGCCGCTACCAAGAAGTTTTGTAAATGTAATTTGTTTACGTGCGATTTTAGTTATCGCACATTCATCCGGATTATAATGTAACATAGGATTGTACATCATATTGAATTGAGTGTTTCGGCAAGGTACTTCATGTAGAATCGCCAATTCTACATCGGTCATTGTTGAAGACAAAAGTTGTTCATTATTACCTCTGCGATACACTGTTATAAAATTTCGAGTTAATTATGTAATAATATGTATTATAAAATTTATTGCTTTTTAGTAAATTTATTCGTTTAGTTTTTTATAAGTAAATTATTATTTTCAGTAAATCTCTAGATATTATATCAGATATATATGTATAATCTACAATTCAAGTCGATACCTAAATCAAATATACTTACAATAATAAAAGTAGCAGACGCAGATTATAGTAACTATAACGATAAAACTTAACATCAATGGTAGATAATATTTTGTATCTGTTATTTCAGGAATATTCGAAATAACACCTATATTACGCAAAAATATAATTTTAATATCTTCGTGTGTCTGTGTGTGTTTAAAAATTTATTTTTACTTATAACTTTAATACAAAATTTAATATTTTTAAATTTTAAGCCTATTTATATCTAAAAAAATTAGCACATAATATCTATACAGCACAGGATGTTACAACTACTTTGCAAAAATGTTGCAATATTACAAATATATTTTCACTTCGTGTACGAATACGATATTAATCTTCAAAGATAATATATCTTTTATTATATTAAGCATAAATACTACTATATCTATCATTATATTTTTCTATGCATTTTTATGTATTTTATGTATTTTTATGTATTTTTCACATGTAAATAAATATAATTATAACGGATTTTTTAAATTTTTAAATAAATAAAAATATAATTAGTAATGCATAATTAATTCTATAACTAATATATATATATATATATATATATATATATATATATATATATTTTATGTGTGTGTGTGTGTGTATAAAGTATTACCCATTATAAGAGTAAGTAGAACATTTAAAATAAGAAGTGATTCGTAAATAAGAGTAAAGTAATTTTGTATAAAAATATAACATTTTATGTTATATGATTCCCATACAGCACCGAAAGATTGCAAAAACGTTGCATAGATCTAACATTGAAACATTGTAATATTGCATAGAAGTTGCGAAATGTTTCTGCAACATTACTGCAAGCTTGCAGCAACGTTGAAATGTCCGCCCTCAGAAATATTACAATGTAAGATTGTAGTAATGTTACGGTGCAACGTATTTGCAATATTAAAACGCGTTTTGCTATTGCAAATGCAGACCGTTTTAAATTTAATAAATAAACTTTGAAAATATAAAGAAATGTTTAAGAAAGATAGGAAAAAAAACATTTACCGCCTTTGAAAAAAAATATCTATTAGTGTTTTTTATCAAATGTGTCTTATTAAATATTTATCTCAATAATATACATACAATTATTTTACATACACTCGGTACCAGAATATTTTAATACGTGCAATAAATGAATTATTTCCCATTTACCGATTCAATGAAGAAAAATCTGTTTAATATTCTGAATCCCAACGAGGGATCTAGATTATTAAACAAATTATTTGTTTAATAATCTAGATCCCTTATTAGGATTCAGAATATTAAATAAATCAAGTCAGTTTATCAGAAATTTAACTGACACAAGACAAAAAAATATAATTACTACATTAGTCCTTTGTAGGCCTTATATCTACTTTAGATGAAAATTTGAATACGAGTTAGTTAAGTTTGGTGTCGCCACATAGCGGCAAGTAAAGAAACACATGTTATACATTTTCGCTATGTTAAAATGTTGCTGCAACATTGCCAAAGTAATATTACAAAATAATGTCTCTGCAATATTTCTGCAGCATTACACTGCTATGTGCAATGTTGTAACATTGCAGCAATGTTGATGCAAGCTTCTGTGCTGTATGGGTTATGTTTAAATATAATTTTGCAATATATTATCTTAGATATGATTATCTTAGACATTGGAAACTTCTATTTATATCAAAATTTTAATTTAATTAAATGTTTCCAAGATATTCATCCATCGAAAACAAAAATGTTTTATACGTAATATTATTAAATGGTTGCAATAACATTGCATACTTTCCAATATATTACACTGTAATATTGCTACAATATTTCATTGCGAAAAGCGGACATCTTAACTTCATCACAATCTTATAACAATAACTCAGTAGAGTTTCACAATCAATTTGCAATATAGCAATGTTTCAAGGAAATTATTCTGCAATATATCCATGCAATCTTATTGTACTGTATGAGTATCTTCGTTTGCTTACCAGGTGTTGAAAAAATAAATCTTTCATCAGCCGGCCATGTAAAATTTTCCTCATATTCGAGATATCTCAATATCAAGCGAAACTTGTATAAAGTTCCCGAATTTAAGTTTCCGATATGGTATATTATTTCTTTGTTATAATTCATTTTAACATAATCCATTGTTAGCCACTTTTCTGCTGCAATATCTTTGTACTCTAGTGTAGGAGGGATCGTCAGATTAATGTTTGGGTTCCATGAAATGTTCATGCTATTTATGTTGACCCCCTCAAAGTAATATTGTTTGGTTCTGAGTATATGTGAACGATCTTGCTTAAACTCTCGTTGTATAAATCGCTGAAATTATTTGGATACACACGCACGTATATCAAGTAATCTTGTATTGGTAGCGATAAGTTAATCTTTGTGAAAAATCTGCCGTCTGCTATACGTTTCGGCACATTGATAAATTGTTTGTTCTTTTGTTGCGTGCCGTTCACTAATGTAACCGACTTCCAATGCACTTCGTAGGTCACGGCCACACAATTCAATTTCTTGGGTGGCATCCAATGAACTACTGCTATAGTAGGCGTCAAAGCTAGAATACTTATGTTTTCTGGTTCATTAAGCTTGCCCGAATTAGTTTTTATTAATATCACATTCGAATTGAATGGATTTAGTGATAATTGATCAAAGTAAAAATTGCTTAACGTAAACTTCAACTTGTACTCTGTAAAAGGTGTTAAGTTCTGAATCTCGTAATATCGCTCGTACGTCTGCACATTGAATTTCTCAGACTTGTTGAGGTTGTTGTCTAAACAGCTTACGGAGATAGTATATATAGTAGTTGGTAAATTATATTTTTTGCATCCACTCTTTACAACCGGCTCCGGAAGTTTCACAACGATGCTGTTTGCCGTTGCATTCACATTCTCTAAATTATAAACTTTTTCGTCAGGTGTCAGACATCTCATTGGAGGATATGGTTGTAATGATTTATCAAAAGCGTAAATTTTATAAAGCAATTTATGTTCTAATATTATCTTTTCAACATATTCGGCTGCATTTGAGACGCTCTTGAGACTTGCATATTTCTTTTTCAAAACGTATACATATTGAAAATTATATCTCCATTTAGCTAAAATGTAAATGTTTGATTTGTCCATCGTCATAGAGTAGAAGTTAATTTTATCACTTACGTTTTTTTTGTGTAAAATCGTATTGCACATAGAAACGTTAGTATCTGTCACAAATATGTTATCATCATTTAACCAGTAAATTAACGGCTCCTCATTATTCATGTCATCAATTATTGTATTATAAATATTCGCCCTATAATGAAATAGGCAAGAGGAATTTATCTGAACAATTTGCTCATTTTTTCCATCGAGATCATATTGCATTATATAATGTATTCTATTCGTCAAATTGAATGATAGGGAATATAAAATTCTAAAAAATATATAATTATTTTACTCATTATAAAACATTATTTTAACAAAAACTGAAAATTGTATGTATAAAAATTCGAAATTCTTATAATTATATAATAACTTATTATTTTTTTTACTTATGATCTTAATTATAAAATCACGTAAAATTATAGAAAATTTACAAATTTGCATAAATCTTTAATGGAAAATTATTTTTTCAGGTTAACGGTAGTAAACGTACCCCATAGACGGTGATACATTTAAATTGAAAAAAACATTTTCTGATTTGACAATCTCATCAAATTTAATTATGCCATTTTCCCACATTGTTAAGTCGAACTTTACAATATGAGAGTAGTCTGACCCTTCATAGGTGAAATATAGATTTCTTGCTACCCAGTCAATGCAGAAATTCAATACATAATAATCAAAGGTAGCCATCTTTGTGATTTTATTTTCATTAAACTTCAATGTCATTAGGTCTTTTGCGTCACTCCAATAAATTCTATTGTCTTGTATTGAATAAGCGAAATTTCTCATTAATCTGAGAAAAGGAGTCAATTATAGTTGTATAGTAAAAAATTATAGTTGAGATTTCTAATTTTATATTTATTACTACTATAATGTTGATAATAATAAACTTGCGCATAATAATAATAACTTTAACTTTATAGCTAGTGTTAAAAATAATTTATGATAATTATAACTATTTTTTTATCAGTATACGTACTGTGACGTTAAAAAATTAGTAATGTTTATGGTGTCTTGGTGGTTTGAATCCATGTCCAATATGCGGATACTTTCGAACGATGAGAATAATAATTTAGGTATTGGATTTTCATGTGTAGTCGACACATTGATTAAATCCGTGTAAGGACCAGCAACAATTTTAGTATGCGCACGTACTCGAAAATAATATGTCGTGTTAGATATTAGATTGTGCACCGTGTGCTCCAATTTTGTAGTTGTGATATTTTTATCGTCGCAGGTTTGAATCTCTTTCAAGTCCTCGATGAAAAAACATTGCACTGTATACCATTGTATTATTTCATCGGTAAATTCAGGTTGGTTCCATCTGTGAAAAAATAAAATTTTAGCCATTTTATATTTAACAAAATCACAACAGAATTAATATTTTGATATATTTATGTCGTTGAATTTAAGAAAAAGAGAGAAAAATGAAAGAATACAAACTGAGAATTTAGATTCCTTACCTCAATGTCACAAAAATGTTCACTTTTTCTGTGAATTGACTGTCGAATTGTACAAATACTCTGAGAGATGTTGGCTTGCTCAAACTGCTTTCTAGAGATTTCAAGATCGTACATATTAACATAATTATATATAAGATTAAGTGGATTATCTCAGTAAATCAGAAAGAACAATTTAAGGTGAAAATAAAGGAAAGAGAAAAAATAAATGTAAACTACAAAATATGGAAATTAGCACAGTTTTGACCTTTAAAAAAATAATATAAGAATTTTTTGCGTCATTCAAGATTTAAAAAAGTAATCGTTAATTCATGGCAAAGACAAATAAATAACTTTTAATAAAATGTCAAGTACTTTTCGATAAATTCCTATAGCTTAAGAAATCAAAAGTATAATATTTTCGATTGCTTTAAAACAAAGTAGCAAATTAATAAAATTGACTTTACTGTAAATCATGACAATTTTTATGTACAATGTTATGTTTATATTATGCGTTTGTATTTCTTTTTTGGACGGAATTAGAATTTATATTCTTCTCACTACTGGAAGATATTTTTAGGTTTGATTTCCACTCTCTCTTCAATTTAAATTATATTTACACTTTTTCGTCATGAATTTTGTTATTAATGTTTTATGCATTTTTTTGCAACTTACCGATAGATTCTGACATGCTAGAAATATTTGCAAGTGTAACTTCATCGACTTCTCGCTCATTTCTCATAATACTATCAGAATTACTCCGGTCAGATTTGAAATTTAGTATATGATGATCACTTTTCTCGGACATTGAAACATCCTTCATAAAGTATAACATACGAAAAGAAATAAGTGAGTATCGTTGAAGCGATTGTTTCTGGTGCTTTTAATGATAAATTATAAAATTAAACGAAAAAGTGCCATTCGTTTTTTGTTTGCTTAATAATACCGGTTTGATATATACCATTCCTAAATGATATAAATTGAGTGTGATGTCGTTTTATTCATATCGTAAAATCTATTTTTTATTTATTCTTTTTTTAAGACATCTTGTATATCAAACATAACTCATGTCAAAAATAAAATCAACCAATAGGTTAACGAGAGTCAATGAGGATTCATAACAGCTTTTAGCAAGTAGTACAAGCGAAAGTGTACCTCTTTGCAATTATTAAAACAATTTTGTCCAACGATTTGATTCTTTCTCATGATAGGTTAATTAACTCTTCTAAATTTTACCGTAACTCAAATTTCTTTTCAAAAATTTGCCGATATTACTAAAGTTTTATTAATGTTTGTACTTCAAGAATAAAAAGGTTAAAAATATTGTTTCTTTACAATTATTAAATATTACTTATAGAATTATATAAATTCTTTTATTTATTATCTTGTCAAGTTTTTTCTCGAATGTCGTTATATTTTTAACACAAACAAATCCTGGAAATGATAGTATAAACCGATAGTATAAATTGATAATGCCTCGATAAAAATATGTGCATATAATTGTATGTAAATGGATATATGTAGAATGAAAATTAATATAAATTCTAGCGATAGTTATTAAATATATTGTCGATCGAAATATTAGCGTTAATAGATACAATTTGAAGAATGTTTGGTGAATGACCTTTTTATTAGACAGATTTTCTATCTCGATATTTAATAGCTCTGTTCAGTTATATAATTATCCTTAACACAAAGAAATGATGCTAATTTTCTAAATTAATTTCATAAAATAAAATCTACGTTAGTATAAAGCTTACTATATATCAATAAATATTATATATATATATCTAGGAAAATAAAGAAATTTCAAAAATTGAAGAAAAATAACATAAAAATCTGTTGAAGTGCCATCGTATGTAAATAATAATGTAGCAGATAATAGACAGAAGACTTCATTAATTTTAAAAGTTATTTATAGAAATAATAATTATATATATATATAAATATGCAGAGAGAGAGGGAGAGAAAGAGAGAGAGAGAGAGAGAGTGTGAGAGAGACAAAATAATACAGTCAAATTTTAAAATAATTTAATATTTTATTAAACTTAATATATTATCTAACATCCATTTGTAAACAAAATTTTGAATTTGTATCCATTTTTTTTTACAACATCGTACATACTTTTTTCTTTCATATTGAATTGTTTTATTGTATCTTATCTTATTATAAGTAGAATATATAATTTATTATCATTCATTTTTAGTTACACTACTAACTGGAATAACATTCAACTGTTTCTTAATCAAGCGTAAAATATCTCTTACCTGCGTGAAATTTAACTTCGGACACATGGCAGTACTTTCTTCCTGGAGGATGTTTGAAGTGATATAATCCTTCAGCGTGATAGTTGCCTTTGTCAATACCAAACTTTTCAATAAAATACATAAAACTGTTCCAAACATAATTTGCATTTTTCGTATAAATGTTTGCACTCAATCGGTTTCCGTTGAATCCTCAATTAGTTGTTTTTCTCACTCTACTAATTCTGATGTGTTATTCGAATTGATATTAATTCATATATATACATGTATTTTCGAAAAATTCCTTAAAACTCAGTTTTAACGAATCGCAAGTTATTATCTTTTAATATTATGTTTTTCCTCTTTATGGTCACGATCAGTATATATTTTAACCCGTAGCTGGCACATGGGGTTAAAAATACCCCAGAGTTTTTGAACTTAAATTTTTCATAGTTGCGCGCCAAATTTGGTTCTGTGGCGTCACCTAGTATTAGTCGAGGCTTGACCCCCTTTTTTTTTTTTTTTTCATAGTTTTTTATTTTTTTTCAATATCTTAAAAATAATTTTGGGCTTCATAAGCAGTTTAATCCTTTAGCAGAGACTTCAAAGAACATATATAAAAATTTTCAAATAAAAATATTCATAAATAAAAAAATTATACACATTTTTTCTTGCTGGGGTCCAAAATACCCCCTATAGCACGTACGTTATTATTTTGAGGTGTGTCAGCTAAGGGTTAAGATTAAATTAGAGAATTCTTAGTAAGTAAATAATTTCTATTTTTTTTTAGGAGAACAAATAACAATGCAAAATGATACAAAATGATCATTTGATTGTATAGCGAACACAGAAATATAATTATTATCGGCTTTCCATTTTCATTAATATTATAATAGAGAAACGTCGATAAAAGGATAACCACAATCAAATTACATACGACCAAAGAAGTTATAGAATTATAGATCTTGTAACATTTTAAGCCATATTCAAGCACACGCAGCGTGTAATCAAATTCACTTAAATATTTATTATATCTTTGGTTTTATTAAATATGTAATTATGACAATTCGTTCGTACGATTGTGTTACTACGTATGCTTTTCAAAATCCACTATTTGTACAATTTTTTGTAATATTCATATGATGCAGTTTGAATCAAACGATAAGTAACGCGGTAATGTGTTTGGCTAGCGGTCACAATACTAACTGACTTCGAATGATCAATCTGATCATGTGTTACCATGACGTTTTATTAGCTGCATTCCGTTGTAATTTATTTTTCTCCGTGGAGATACTCGCGTTATTTTAAAAAGAATTAAAATCTTTAAAAATTGTTTGACAAAAAAGTTATATAAGTATAAAACAAAAATAGATCTATGTATAAATAAAAATAATTATATGTATACATAATTGTTTAATCAATTTTATTAAACTTTTCATATTAATTTATTTCTGAGTATCTTCTCTTTGTCATAAGAGGCACGTTTACTATATAAAAAGATATTCTGATTATAAGAAAAGTAATAATGAATTTAAAAAATGATTTATACGTTTTCTGTGACATTCGTATAATGCAGTTTGAATCAATACGTAGCATTTTTAGTATAAATCTAGTAGTTCTAGTATAAATAAATACAAATTTCCAATAGCACATAAATAATTAAAATAAATAAAATAATTGTACGAGTTATTATTATCGTTATTTGCATCGAATAACCTTATAATACAATAACGTATATAATATAACTTTACTTAATATTAACTTAACATAATATACTTAATATAATATATAATATAATATAATATAAAAACCTTATGATATTAATTACTTTATTATTTTAATTATATTATTGTAATTTTATATACGACAATTTTTATATGCGCCAGTGTGCATTAGTGCATCCAATCACATTCTTTCTTTCTCCCGCTATAAATCAATTACTTTTTCCAAAAATGTGATAAACACTTTAATTACGTGAAATATAGTTGAAAATAATTTTGTAATGCTCCAGTCTCCTTTTGTGACTTATTCAGTCCATTCATATATTAAATGATATACATTTTTATTTTTAAAAATATTTTTATATTATTAAAGAAACATTCTGCTAAGAATAATTAAGAATAATTCTGTGTGTTAAGAATAACTAAGAATAATTAAACAAATATTTATATAATTGTCTTTTTTTTAATATCGCGTATAATAATAGACGTATTTTCAAATATTTTATAAATTTATAAAAATTTATTCCCTTCACAGCAATGATATATGTATGTACAAATATTTATATGTACAGTTTGAAATAGGAAAAAACTCCAAAACATAATATAAAAAAAGCTTGAAAAGAAAATTACAATTGTGCGTTAATATTTATAAATTTACAAAATAGTTAATATTAGATTAAAAAGTGTGCAGATCTTATATAATATATAAAATACAAAAGTACACATGTTGAATATCTAATAAGTATCGTAAGAAAACAAATATTCAAGTATTAATATATGCATATCCATCTACAATTCTTTTCTTCATTAACTAACAATAAGTTATTTATATAAGTTAGATAATACATATAACAATAATGTTTATTGGATTCAATATATCATCTCTTCTACGTCACTTCTTAGAACTATAATACTTTCGAGAAAAAATTTGAAGTTTGATTTAATTTCCGCTGCATTGCAACAAGACAGTATTAATATCAAATGGACAGTTAACCTTTAATTTTATCAATTGTCAATAGATGACGAAACGTTTTATGACACATGACTGTCGTCAATAAATAACTTTAAGATATGCTATGATGCCCGAGGTAGCACACATTCGTTTTATATACGTTTCTTAAACGTATCCAATATTTTTTAATCGTAAAACATTAATAAGAAACGTTTGTATAAAAACGTTTTTAAAACCATAGTTAAGGAAACATATTTTTCACGTTTCTAATATAAACAAAATAAATACTAATTTTTATTAATTTCAAATTATATATACATATATACTAGAGGCGAGCAAATCTGCTCTCACTCCCGCTCGTTCTCGCCAGCGAGACTGGATTCTCGATACTCAGATTATCGGGAGCGCTGTTATCGAGAATAGACGCTCGAGAACGAGCGAGTCCCGAGACTCCCGAGTCTCGATGTTCTATTAGATGGAGTGGGGGTAGGTAAGATTCAGGATTCAGCAACCGAAATCGAGACGACTCGGCGTTGTACGCAACACATGACAATAAATTCGTGAAAAAAATTGCATTTTTGCTATTTAATTATTTAAACAACTTTAGCTTTAAATCTAAAAATTATTAATAAAATAAAATGAAAAAAATAAGAAATTTTTTTAATAATAAATAAAATTTAAACAAATGAAATATATTAGAAAAGAATATAAAGGAAAAGTAATAATGAATCCTAGAAAGGAATAATAATGACAATAATTAGCCAATCTGAATTATCGAAATATAACGACGGTTAACATCAATTCGAAAGTTTGAAATAACGTACTACAGCTACTTCTTCGACAGCGGTGATAACAGTAATAATAATACGAAATCGAGATTACAAGAATGCTTTGATATTTGAAGTTTTTCGGGCCCGTTTTTATGGCCGGACTTGGCGAGGTCGAACGGCGTTTCGAAACGTAACGATAATTTCGACAATCTCATCGACGAATCATTTAACCGATCTATCCCCTTTATTCTTTCACTCGCTCCTTTAAGCGACAGCACTATGTTCGAAAAGAGGCTTAATAATTGAGCGATAACAATCCAGCAATTTGCGAAGACGGAAAATCTCGCTTGCGGCGAACAAGATCGATTCGATCGAAATTCGATAGCCGTCGGATGCCGCTTACCTTCTTTTCGGCGTAACGCTGTTTGTCTATGCGAAACCCCCGAATTTCGATACTTTCTTAATTCGCTGAAGTCTATTATGCACCGCGACACACTCACACTTACGACAAATACCACGCAATAAACGCAATTCATACAAGTATCGCGAGCGACAAGGATAGCACGACATTTGCCACGTCGTCACACGCACACGGTCACACGCTCACATACACGCTAATTACAGACGAAAATTGCCCGGAGATCGATTGCGGGGATGTCTTACACGGTTTCGACAACTCTTTTCGACAGCACGGATAGCGAACGCATTCCCCGCGATTTACCGCGCACGTGGTCGATATACGAGAGCCGGTCACTACGCGTTTTACGACACCCCGAATCCCGGAGAGAGACGAACGGTTCCTTATCAGCTACGGCCTACGTTACGATCGTCCTTGATGCCTCGGTCGCTTGTCTCCGGTCGCCCGAAATGCACGAAAATCGCGAGCTCGGTACAAGGCCCGAGCGACAACGAGACACGAAAATGGCGACGGCGACAGAACGGCCGGTCCGCGGACAGAATCGCGTACGTGGCTTACAGATAAGCGATGGGCAACCTCACCGATACTCGCTCCTGTGGCCAGGGGATGATCCTCGGCTCCGTCCTCTCGATCTCGGCGACCACGACAATGATGAGACGACAACGACAACACTCTTAAAGGACGACTACTTTTCGAGAGCGCCCGCACCAGAATGATTCCCTGGATCTCGCGATCCAGGGTCGATAGCGGCGTCAATTCGGCGCGCAGGAGTGCGCGGATTAGCGGCCAATAGCGCCGCGACACGCGAGGTATTACTGCGCCCCGTGACAACGCCGTATCGGGGGCCGTAACGGCCCCGATAATTTAAAACGCTGAATTTCGGTGACCCTGTTATCCGCGGTCTTCCGGATGCTGGTTCTTCGTCCTCCGTCCTTGGAGGGTGGCGCCGATCCGGTCCGGTTATTCCGGCTCAAGACAGCTATTTCTTGGCTGTTTTCCCTCCGTTATTAGCAGGGGGCGAAATCCACCCGCGACTCTGTTCCTCCGGCGCTGTCGTATCGGCTGTCGTATAATGATTCCTCTTGGGCCTCTTCTGGTTTCCCTCCGGCGGGTTGCCCGACGTACAAAAATTATACAAAAAAAAGAATTAATACTAGCGCGAAAAAGGATAATGGCTCGTCTCTCCGGAGATTTCGATACGGCTCTCGCAATCTTTTTCTGGCGCGGCCGCTCGGCTCGCGCCCCGTGAAGATTTCCGGGGCGGATGGACGCGCGTCGGGACGGCAACGTCACACCATATATATATATATATATATATATATATATATAAACATTATAGTTACAGAATTAATTAAACATTACTAATTATATTTTTATTTAAAAGTTTTAAAGATCGGTTATAACTATACAGGGTGTCAGTGAAATTTTCGCCCTTACGAAGTAAGGAGGTAGATTGGCTCAAATTAAGAAGGAAGGACTTCTACTGTTTTGTGATATTCGCAACAATTAACGAAAAATTAAATAAAGAATATCGGCCAATCTGCGTGAGCAGAAGCGCGCAGCGACGAGAGTCGTCCCACTGTAATCTTATACTAGGCGCGCGGCGAAGCGGTGGGCGGATCGCTCTCCGAGACATGATGGTGACGTGCGATATATCGCAATACCGCGCCGAAAAATGACCCGTCCTTTTAGTGGCGAGAAAATGATGCGCTATCATTTTCACACCATCTTGCGGTAGATAGCATGATGCGCTTTTCTTATAGTGGTTTCCCCCATAGGCCTATTCCACTCTCAATTTAATGTGAAAATTGTTCAAAATGCCGTTACTGTACGCTGAATGTATCGTAAATGTAAAAAATTGATGATGACAGTACCTTCACAAAATCCGTGGTTGAAAATCCCTCGATAAAATGTATTGCACACGTTGGTAATGATACGGGCGTAATCCATTACACGTAAAGCGTGATGTACCGCGTACCGCGTATCGAAAAATCAAATTCGTGTGCCGCACCACGCACGCTAGTTCTAGGATTTTCATAAAATGCTTCAAGAATCCTGTTTTCATCTCGTACACGAAGACGCACTGCTGGACCGGTTATACCGATATTATGCACGACACCCAGTTTCACATAATTATTGCACAACACGTAAAATTGTACGTCCACTTGGTTTTCGTGCACGCCCGGTAAATCATTCCACGTAAATTGCGGCAGCACAATAAGTATTTTCTCCCGCTAGCCCGTATGCAACAATCATATCCGTATATTCCTGCAGAGTATACTTCATTTTCACTGTTAATTTACTATGCGAACACAAGCGCGCTTACTGCGCGCTTCTGCTCACGCAGATTGGCCGATATTCTTTATTTAAATTTTCGTTAATTATTGCGAATATCACAAAACAGTAAAAGTCCTTCCTTCTTAATTTGAACCAATCTACCTCCTTACTTCGTCAGGGCGAAAATTTCACTGACACCCTGTATATATATAAAATAATGAGATACCGAAACATCTATCTTTACTTTAGACAGCACACTATATAATTGACTCCGATAAAACCTTTGTTATTTTTTATCATCACATTTGTGCTGAAGAGGACCCAAAAATAGGGTCGAAACGTTAGCAATCTTTTCATTGTAATTTGTTCCATACTTATTTGTTTGTATAATAAATAACTGTGTTATAAGCTCGATACTTGATTCGTATTACCATTAAAACTGATTTGTTTAATTTTATATTTCGAGTCTTATATTTTTAATAATTATAACTATATATATTTGCATGTGAAAAATACATAGAAAAATATAATGATAGATATAATAGTATCTATATACTTAATATAATAAAAAGATATATTATCTTTGAAGATTAATATCGTATTCGTATATGAAGTGAAAATATATCTTAAAATATATTGTAACATTGATATACAGGGTTTGCCAAAAGTGTGGAAACCCCTTAATATTTCAAAAAATACGCATAAAAAAATGTTTCATACAAAAGTTATAGGGTTTTATGTGGCGCATTACACAGCAGCATTATTATGACCTCGAATAGCGTTGTCAAGGTTATGTGAAGGTCACCTCCAACTTTTTAAATGGGACACCCCATATGCTTTTGCATATTCTTGTAGCTTATCTTGAGAGCTTTCCAAAACACTATAATTAAGTTAGTTTTCATTAAGTACTTTCCGAGTTATGAGGCTTGAAATCATTTCTTAATTTTACATAAACCATAAAATATCTTGTAAAATATTCATTTTTCGATTATCTTACCTTAATACTTTTATGTACAAAATAATGAGAGGAATCAATTGGTGTGAAGAAAAAACAAAATTGTTTCGAAGAAAAAATATGTAATTTGCAATTAACAATTACATATTTTTTCTTCAAAACAACTATGTGTTTTCTTTACACCAATTGATTCCTCTCATTATTTTGTACATAAAAGTATTAAGGTAAGATAATCGAAAAATGAATATTTTACAAGATATTTTATGGTTTATGTAAAATTAAAAAATGATTTCAAGCCTCATAACTCGGAACGTACTTAATGAAAACTAACTTAATTATAGTGTTTTGGAAAGCTCTCGAGATAAGCTACAAGAATATGCAAAAGCATATGGGGTGTCCCATTTAAAAAGTTGGAGGTGATCTTCACATAACCTTGACAACGCTATTCGAGGTCATAATAATGCTGCTGTGTAATGCGCCACATAAAACCCTATAACTTTTGTATGAAACATTTTTTTTTATGCGTATTTTTCGAAATATTAAGGGGTTTCCACACTTTTGGCAAACCCTGTATAATGTTACCTATATTTTAATAAAAAAATAGCAATGCGTATCTTTAGCTTAGAATTATATTTACTCGACTGATATTATTTCTTTGTCATTATTTCATTTGACTTCTGCAAGAAAGTAAAATTCATCGCCTATATAAAAAAATATATTATTACATTATTTTTATAGATAAATTCAAGAGGGTTATAGTTTTAAAATGTTTCTAAAATATAAATATCATATTGCTAATATCTAATTCATACTTTGTTAATTTATATTTCTACAATGTTTCTGTAATGTTGCATTGCAATTTGTAATATTGCAATATTGTTGCAAAGTAGTGGTAACATTCTGTGCTGCGTAGATATAAAAATATTATGTGCTAATTTTTTTAGATATGAAAAGGCCTGAAATTAAAAAAAATTAAATTTTTATAATAAGGTTATAAGTAAAAATCAATTTGTAGAAACATACACACACGAAGATATTAAAATTATATTTTTGCTTAATATAGATATTTCGAGCACTTCTGGAATAATAGCGAAAAAATATTACTTATTATTGATGTTAAGTTTTATCGTTATAGTTACTATAATCTGCGTCTGCTACTTTTATCGTTGTAAGTATATTTGATGTAGGTATTGATTTGAATTGTAGATTATACATATATATCTGATATAATATCTAAAAATTAACTGAAAATAGTAATTTACTTATATAAAACTAAACGAATAAATTTAATAAAAAACAGTAGATTTTATAATACATATTATTACATAATTAAGTCGAAATTTTATAACAGTGTATCGTCAACGCAGAGGTAATAATGAACAACTTTTGTCTTCAACAATGACCGATGTAGAATTGGCGATTCTACGTGAAGTACCTTACCAAAACACTCAATTCAATATGACTTACAATCCTATGTTACATTGTAATCCGGATGAATGTGCGATAACTAAAATCGCACGTAAACAAATTACATTTACAAAACTTCTTGGTAGCGGCACATTCGGAATGGTAAAAATTAATTTTTTCAAGCAATGTTTCAAATGAATTTCTGGATCAACAAAACAGATATGTATTTTCTAATAAAGATATAAATTACATGAATTTTTATAATAGATTATAAGTAATATAAAATTTAGATGAGACAACAAGCATGCACTTTATTATATATTTTTCATTGAATTATTTAATATAAAGTAAAGTATAATATTACTTGACATTAAACTATACATTTTAATGAAGTATGCATGTAAATTTGTGTGAAATATTTCGCAGGTGTTTCAAGGAAATGTGAAGAACTTAGAAAGATCGGACAAAGAGATATCCGTTGCAATAAAAACGCTTCGAAAAGATGCTTCTTCCAATGAGAAAAAGAAATTTTTAAAAGAAGCCAGGCTTATGAATCACTTTCGACATAAACATATATTAAGATTGTTGGCCGTTTGTTTAGATGGAAAATCTCCGTTACTAGTGTTGGAATTGATGGAAACTGGTGATCTGTTAAAATATTTGAGAGATTGTCGAAATTTGCAAACGTCAGATTCGTATGCTCTGCGTTTGCAGGATTTGCTCGCCATGTGCGAAGATGTTGCTATTTGGAAGAGTTGCGCTTCGTACATAGAGATCTAGCGTGTCGCAATTGTTTAGTATCTCCGAGAAATCGCGAACCGTGTCATCAAAATTGGAGATTTTGGACTAGCTAGAGATATCTACAAGGATGATTATTATCGCGTGGTAAATACAATTATTAAAAAAATTAGTAATTAAAAAATGAATTCTTTCGAAAATACTTTCCATTTTTTTATCATAATAGTTTATCATAATAGTATCGTGCATTGTTTCTTTAAGTAATATAGAATATAAATAGTTTTTATTTATATAAAGCAAGAAATAAATGAACGTTTTTGATTTTGCACACATTCTAAAAATGAACAACTTGAATCAGAAAATTAAATTTTTGTTTAAATCATGTTTTAGAAAGGAGAAGGTTTGTTTCCTATTCGCTGGATGGCACGCGAATCTTTGATAATAGGAATATTTACTTCTCGAAGCGATGTTTGGTCATTTGGGGTATTAATGTGGGAAATTACATCGTTGGGTGAGCAACCTTATATTGCCAAGACTGATGAAGAAGTGATAAATTATGTTCGTGCTGGTGGCAGGTTGCCGATGTCTCTTAATTGTCCGTCAACGTTGTACCAGTTGATGCTGCGTTGCTGGAGTACAGCGGATGCCAGACCAAATTTTAAACTTTGTCTGAAAAATATTATATCATTAAGAAAGAACATGGAAGATGCCTTACTGTGTCCAGTCGATATTATTTAGCCGATATAATTAAATTAATGTTTATCTTCTTTTCCGAACGATTCAATAAATCTTAATGTAGGAAAAATATTTCTAGAATGTTTCTAAATTGATTCTGTTATTTTCAGATTTAATCTTAATATTAGATTTATCAATGAAGATAAAAGAAATTTTGTAATCTTACCTTCCATAAAATTTTGATTATTATTAAAAAATATTACATCCGTTTTCATGATTGTACAAAATCAAATAATATAATGATATATCTAATTTGTATTTTTGAGTAATCGAAGCGAAATCTAATAATTGCAATTATATATATATATATATGTATATATATGTATATATATATATGTATAAACAAAATGGAAAGGGAAAGAGAGTAGTGGCATTATTTGTAGACTTGAAGGCGGCATTTGACACGGTGGACAGAGAGGTATTATATGAGACAATGAGGATGAGAGGGATAAGAGAGGGTTTAGTGGAGAGAGTGAAAGAAGCACTGAGAGAGACGAAAAGTAGGGTAAGAACAGGAGGGGAAACGGGGGAGAGTTTTTGGACGGCAAGGGGGATAAGACAGGGATGTCCATTGAGTCCGTTGTTATTTAGTATAATGATTGCGGACTTGGAGGAGGAGATGGGAAAGGTGAAGTGGGGAGGGATCAAGATGAGTGGGGGAGAAAGGATATATACCCTAGCTCATGCGGATGATATAGTGCTATTGGCGGAGGAGGAAGATGAAATGAGGAGCATGATTGGTAGATTGGAGGAATATATAGAAAGGAAAGGTTTAGAGTTGAATGTAGGTAAGACGAAGGTAATGATTTTAAGAAGGGAGGAGGTAGAATGAAGAAGAGAGAGTGGTGGTGGAGAGGGAAAAGGATGGAGGAGGTAAGGGAATTTAGGTACCTGGGGTATACGTTGCAGAGGAATGGAGGACAAGAAGCGCATATTAGGGAAAGGATTAAGAGGGCGGCGGCGGTAATGGGAGAAGTATGGGGAATAGGGAGAAGAAAGTTTGGCAAGGATTGGAGTAAAAGGCTATGGCTGTTTGACAGGCTAATATGGACAGTATTGAGCTATGGAGTTGAGATATGGGGTTGGAAAGAAAGGGAAGGAATAGAAAGACTGGAGGAAAGATATATGAGGTGGGTAATGGGCCTAGAGAGAAGAACACCAGGATATTTGATAAGGGAAGAAATTAAGAGGGGAAAGTTAAGAGAGAGAGAGCTGGAAGGAGAGCTTGGGGATTTGAGGAAAGGCTGAAGGAAGGGAAAGGTAGTGAGTTGACGAGACTATGTTGGGAGGAATTGAGGGAGGGGGCGAGGGAGGGAAAGGTAGGATCAGAGTGGGAGGAGGAGAGAAAGAGGTTTTTTGAAAGCAGGGGATGGGGGATTGGAGAGGTAGAGAAGAAGAGAGAGGAAGAGAGACGAAGGGGATGAATGGTTTGGAGAATTGATTAAGAAGGACAAAGAGGAGCAAAGGTTGGAGAGGGAAGGAAGGATAAGAGACTCAAGATATAACAGATGGTATAAGATGATAAAGGAAGAAGGAATACCAGAATATCTAAAGAAGGGATGGGGAGAGAGCAGGTGGAGGAGGGTATTGAGGTTTAGATTGGGGAATGAAATAGGGGAGAGTAATTATTGGGAAGAGGAAGATAAAAGGATGTGTAGGTTATGTGAAGGGGAGACGGAGACTTGGGAACACGTATGGGAGGGGTGTAGAGTGTGGAGGACTGGGGGGGAAAGCTGGCAGGAAATGGCAGGGTGAATATTGGGAGGAGGAGGGAAGGGAGAATGGTGGATGAGAGAGATAGAGAAAGAAAGAGAAGTAGGAAAAGATAGAGGAGGGAGAAGAGAGGAAGAGGAAGAGAGAGAGTGAGAATGAGAGTGAGAGTGAGAGAGAGAGAGGGGGGGTAGAGGGAGGGACGACGGAGTTGGAAGATTGAAGGAAAAAAGCAAGAGAAAGCGGAAGTCGAGGGCGTGTGTATGTGTGTAAAGGAGGGAGGGGGAGCGAAGAGATTCGCGATCCCTCAAGTAGTTAATAAGTATAGGTTAAGTTTTAGGATAAAAGTAGTTTTAAGATTTTTTGTAATAGATTGTAACCCTGAGGGAAACAATAAAGATATTATATTATAAACAATATGTTTTTCAACATGGGAATATAATTAATTTTCGACATCATATATGACCGATAATTACAAACTGATTGTAAAATTTATGAGTGAAAGAGGAAACGCGAATAATATCTTCAACAATTAGTTGTGAATGTATAAATATAATAATATAATTTTTTTTGAATTTATAACAGTTATCATATATGAATTTTTTACATCATTCGAGATAAGTATATACATATATTTTATCTTTTTATTTAATGACTTACTTTATATTCAAATTATATTGATGATTACAAAAGTATGCAGTTGTAAAAAAGAACTATACTTATTGCTCTATCCTCACTAACTATATTTAATAAAGCTAATAATGTATAATATTTACACACAATTACGGTCTATCATTTCGAAAGATCGTCAAATACTGACAACATTTTATAGATATGTATGATATTATGCATTATAAAGAATATTAAATAACATATGAGATTATATAAACCATTTCATAATTGATACACAGATACAACGATGCAGTAATCTGGCGAGCACATTTTCCCGAATAATTCTAATCTTCATACTACAGTATACTAATAATCATATATCCACAAGTTATAAATTTTAAGTAAAAATAAAGATGGATAGAATTATTGCGCGGAAATCACAAATATTTTAATATTTTAAATAATACTATATATTAAATAAAATAGGAGTACCGCTCACCAGATTCCGCGCCTTATTGGCTGTTATTTGTCAATTTTTAATTATCTTTAATTATAGAATTGTGTAACACATTGCACATGACGAACGCTAAACCATCGAATCGAAATTGGAAGTCGCTGTTGTGAGTAGTGTCGTGGAAATTCAAGTTAATTTATCAACGAAAAAGTTTGACTAGTTAAGATTAAGCTGCATTCACAGAAATTTATTGGCACATACATAAAAAAAGAATTCTATATATATTCTTCTATATTCTAATATATTTCATTTTTTCATAATACAATATTAACATTGCACTTTTAATCTTATAATATCTACTATATCTACAATATGTACAATATCACAATATCCTCATAGAAAAAAAGTTAAAAAATTATTTATGTATGATTTTAAAATACGTATATTATAAATCTTAAATTTTATTGTACACACTACCGATCAGAAAGTACTTCGTGCATAATAGCGATATCAGTTGGATAATTTTTTGACAAGTTTTCAGTTGGTACATAACGAGTGCCTTCGAAATGAGAAAAGTATCGTCCTATCTCCACATTATTTATCCATTTTGGTGGACAACTTGATACAGTATCTAAAATAAAAAAAATATATTTTATATATTTATACGTATGCATAAAGAGATGAAAAATGATATAAAATATATATAATTTATATGAATTATAAGAGAGAATGCTACTAATATCTTATACATACCTTGTGGTGCATAATATACTATATTATTTTCCGCAAGAATTATATAATGCGGTTGATAGATAAATCTGGAATTGTAATAAATCTGATTTGTAAGTATAACATTTGCAGAAGCACATGTGCCGAGTTTCACAGCATTCGCTGAGATGTGGAGCTACAGATTTTAATTTTTTTTGTACGAACGCAGCTTTACATTTGTAATTCCACTCAATTATCACATCAGTATGAGGATTACATTTCTCAGTCGAAGGCAAATATATGGTTTCGGTGAATGCGTTACGATCATACCAATGTATGTTTAATTTTTTTCTTTATTTCCGGTTTACTCCTCACGATGTTAAGTCTATCCTGTATATAACAGATATCGTAATAATGAAATTTAAATAATACTTCTTGTCAAATGTTTTTCAAAATAATTATTGTAATGTGACTTAAATTATATAAATAGTTACTATTACTATATATTGATATCTAAACTACTCATATACATATACATATACATATGTGTGTATGCGTGTGTGTGTGCGTGTGCGTGCGTGTGCGTGCGTGCGTGCGTGCGTGTGTGTGCGCGCGCGCGCGCGTGCGTGTGTGTGTGTGTGTGTGTGTGTGTGTGTGTGTGTGTGTGTGTGTGTGTGTGTGTGTGTGTGTGAGATTGTATATAAAACATTTTTTAATTTTATGGTTTTCTTTTTCTTTTGCAGATTATATAATACATGTATCGAATAAAATACCTAATAATAATTTAAGTAAGTTATTATTATTATTATATTTATTTTATTGTGTCTCTTTTGTTATTTTTGAAATTTTGAAATTATCATTACTTTTTTAAAATAGATAATTTTTTTACACACAGATCGATTTCTCGTAATACTTGCTATAAAAAATTCTTAGAGTAAAGCAGCCAAAAATTGAATGGCTTACGAGGATATTTTATGTTTCATTCTGACACATTTTGACATAAAATATGATATTTTGTAAAATATTTGTCTTTCGATAATCTTATTTTAATATTTTTCTGTAATCTCGCAATTAACAATGGAGATACCCGATGCATTGCACGCAAACTTGGCGCGAGACACTACTGTATCTCTTGATTATTTTATTATACTATTATCATTATTGTTATTTTATTTGCTTTCACACTGAGAAAAATCGTTTAATTGTACCAACAAGACGTATATGATTGAAGGCATTTTGGTTAAATCAAACAAGAATTTCTAGTTATCATGATAAGACTCGATTTTTTATAACTATTAGGTGTACAACTTTGCTTTCGCCGTTTTTTTTTCCGAAATTCGAGGCTTTATTGTAAAAAACTGGTTATACATTTATGATTCAAAGTATTGTCCATCGCTGGCCACTACTTTCTCCCATTTTTTGGGCAGCGTACGAATCCCGCGTTGAAAAAACTGGTCATCTTTTGAAGCGATCCACGAATCGATCCAATTTCTTACTTCTTAATAAGACCGGAAGTGCAGGTCAGCCAGGCCGTGTGCCATTGATCGAAACAAGTGATAGTCAGAGGGAGCAACGTCTGGAGAATACGGCGGGTGGGGTAGGACTTCCCATTTCAACGTTTCCAAGTATGTCTTGACCACTTTCGCAACATGGGGTCGAGCATTGTCATGCTGCAAAATCACTTTATCGTGTCTCTCGTTGTATTGCGGCCGTTTGTCTTTCAATGCTCGGCTCAAACGCATTAATTGCGTTCGATAACGATCGCCTGTGATTGTTTCAGTCGGTTTTAACAGCTCATAATACACTACGCCGAGCTGGTCCCACCAAATACAGAGCATGACCTTGGAGCCGTGAATATTCGGTTTGGCCGTCGACGTGGAAGCATGGCCGGGATATTCCCATGATTTTCTGCGCTTGGGGTTATCGTAATGAACCCATTTTTCGTCCCCAGTCACAATGCGATGCAGAAATCCCTTCCGTCTTTGCCTTTCAAGCGACTGTTCACAAGCAAACAAACGCCGTTCAACATCTCTCGGTTTCAACTCGTACGGCACCCAATTTCCTTGCTTCTGAATCATTCCCATTTCTTTGAGGCGTTTTGAAATTGCTTGTTGAGTCACTCCCAATGATCGTGCCAATTCTTCTTGACTTTGACACGAGTCTTCATTAAGTAATGCCTTCAATTCTGCATCTTCGAAAACCTTCTCTTTTCCACCGCTATGCCGGTTTTCGACGTGAAAATCACCGTTCTTGAAACGTTGAAACCACTCACGACACGTTCTTTCACTAATAGCGGCCTCACCATAAGTATTTGAGAGCATTCGATGAGCCTCAGCCGCAGATTTCTTCATATTGAAGTAGAAAATTAAAACCTCCCGCAAATGACGAAAATTTGGCTCGTAAACTGACATTTTAAATCGAGAATAACTTTATGATGCAGACACAAATCGACTAATGTTTCTATGGGGTTATGTTGACAGATGCCCAAGTTTATTGCATGACGTCTATGATCTATTTATTTCGACCACTACTTACCGCTAATACAACGTTTAATAGATTTTACTATAAGGATTTGGTTAGTATTTTCTGGTTGGATCTATAAAATTTCTTGTTACATTAATTTCTTTGCTTGCCGCTAGGCGGCGAGCCACTCTTAACTTAACTCGTATTCAATATTTGCCATAAAATGTATATAAAGAACTAGTATTAACATTAAATCCAAAGTATTTTTTTTTCTTACGAGTAATAGTGCCAGAAAGAGGACGCTAGCTCTCTGATAGTGTGTGTTTGAGCTGCATCCTCTTCTTGCATCACTGTTTATCAGTTTAATTTCTAACAAACTGAACTTAAAATAATTTATTCAATAATCTGAATTGAATTTATGCAATAATCGTGTTGGAATTCAGAATATTAAACAGACTTTTGAGATAAGATGGAAAAAAATTTTAGACGACTTGGTGCTGGTGAGTTTAGTATTATTAACCAGAAAATTTGGTAAATTTAACAGGACGAAATTAATCAGATTCATCTGGTTTATTCTTACAAGAATTCTGGTTCGTCCATTTTCCAACAGACATACTGGTTGAATCTACCAGAATTCTAATTAATACAATCAGATTTTTTTCTCAGTGCAGGTTTGTACAAATATATTTCTAATGTAAAAGGATTGAGTTTCTATATAAATAATATTATTAAGAGAGAGGAGGAATGTTTATACATACATATAAATTGTCAAATAGATAGCGCTATAATAAATGAAACAATTATATTAAAAATTATAAAAAATTATAAACTAATTACGTAAGTTATTAAAATTTTTGTTAATTCTTATTCGAGTAATTTATGGGTGATAAAAATCTGTGATTGTGACAGTCATATACTTTCAGATATAAATTATATGATAACAATACATTAATAAATGAGAAATTGCCCTAGCACAAAATAATTTTAAAATTAAGAAATATATTAAATTCCAATTGTTTGAAACATTTTTTTATTTAACGCACCGTTTCGGAGATATTTGAGCGTATTATTTAAAATGGGACACCCTGTATAATATAATATATAAGAGCCTCTTTTATATAAAATATTTTCGCAAAATAAAAATATCGTTTTCGCCTGCACTTAAAAAGATCGCCTTTTTCCTTGCTTGCCTGTTATTTATCGAAACTGAAAAAAAATCGCGATGACTCGCACAATAACGCTAAAATCGAATTTATCTATTTGCATCCTGGCGCCTCTCGTCGCTTATACTATTTTTAGTTCTCATCATCATCGTCATTTCAGTTGACGATTCTTTGCGATTTCTTCGCACGACGATGAGACGATGATAACGCAAAAGAACCTTCCTCTCTTTATTTAATCGTAAATTCCGCAAATATAAATAAAAAACATTAACTTTAATGCAAATAAACCATTGCCCGAATTCTCGTTTGCTCGTAAAATTTGGCGAAATTAATGAGAAGCTACAGCATTTTTCAAAAATAAAATAAAAAATTAAAAAAAATTAAATTAAAATTCTAAATCTCGGATAAAAGAAATATTCATATTTATTTATATAGATAAATTCTCGTCTTTTTAATTCAAATCAATTGGAGAGTACATCGACTTTTACATTATTTACATTTCCTCTACTTGCCTTCCATTCTCTCAAAGTTGACAGATAACAGTCGAGGAGTAAAAATTTCTCAGACCATGTTTTGAGAAGAAGCTTACGTTAATTTTATTATATAATACATATATTTCTCTCGCGGAACTGATTGTACTTTTCCTCTGGCAATTATAATTTTCCTTGAATAAATCCTCGTTAAATGGAACAAAGTAAAACAGTAGCACGATGACCATTGTAGTTCGCTAAATTTAAAATAAATTTGTACATATCACAAATGTGTTTAGAAAATAATAGTTCATGTAAGAGGGAAAACCAATCGGATTTCGCTATATCAATGCAGAAAAATTCTTAGTTATGTATTCATAATCGGATCGTTCGATGATTTGTCCAACGTGAATCTATTTTTGTATAATTTGTCAAGTTCTAATTACAAGAATGTGTCGGATGATCTTTTTCTTTCTTTCGAGAAATTCTAGCAAATCGATCGCGTGAATCAAAGAAGAGATATGGTGAGGGTAAGCGTAGAAAAATTTCTTTCCGATTCCGCCCACATCTTCATTTATCCAATTTAATCCAGATTATCCGTCTTCGGAAATTCTCATTTTTCCCTAGCTACTTCGATTTTTTCTCTATCGCATATTAATATGCAAATATCTTTAATGAAACGCACGCTATTTTTAATGATTTTATTACAGAAATACAAAGAACAAAAGTTCATGAAAAAAATTTCTTCTTTCTTTCTCTTTAATGAAATTTTTTATGGATAAATTTCTATCTTTAGTAATTATGCATAAAAAGGGCCTACCTTCGCACAAATGTGTTATTGACGTATGTTGTGAAGATGTTATCCCTGATTAACATTCTGAAGGTTTTAGCCGGCGGTCGTTCTTTATTCAAAAATTATTAACAAATAAATGTGAGAAATATTGACATAAAAATTCTACTTTATTTGTTCACCGATTTGCTTTATTTTTAAATATGTTATAGGGGAAACTTTCCCGAATAATTTCGTATATATATATAAGGGTTGGACTCAAATAGTTTTAAAGATATAGGCTGAAAAATGATAAAAATAATAAATACAAAAATAAGGTAAACCTTTGGAAAACCTACCTATATGAAATAATGGGTAAGAATACTCAATTTCTGCGTATTTTTACCTTCTGAACATGAATATGAAATTTAAAAATAGCGGTCGAACTCGCAAGTCGAAGAAAAACGCAAAAAAAGGTAAATTAAAGGTAAATAAAAAAAAGATAAACAATTTAAATTTATATAGAATTTAATACAATTTAATACAATTAAAAAATATCACAAATGTATGTGTACACACACACACACACACACGCACATACGCACACACACGCGCGGTGGTCCAAGGGGGGGCCTTTGGCCCCCCCTCCCGCAACCACCCCGCCGGTAGAGGATGCATTGCGAAAAGTTCATTCACAATGGATATATGCTGTAAGTTGTAAAGCGTGGTCCACCTTGCCTACCGGCGGGGTGGTTGCGAGAGGGGGGCCGAAGGCCCCCTTGCATCCCCCGCGCGCGCGTGTGTGTGTACACATACATTTATGATATTTTTTAATTGTATTAAATTGTATTAAATGTATTTAAAATTATTATTTTTTCATATAACAGCTAAAATAATAGGTTTATAAAAAAATGCATATAACCTTTTTTGTTGAGTTTTTCAGCGGCTTTATTTTTTGCTTAAAATTTATTTTCTCAAATCAATATTTTCGGAGATAAAAAGCATTAAAATTGTGAAATTCTTTTGTTAATAACTTTTTAATAAACAACGACCGCCGGCTAAAACCTTCAGAATATTAATTAGAGATATGACCTTGACAATATATGTCAATGACACATTTGTGCGAAGATGGGCCCTTTTTATGCATAATTACCCTATCTTTTTATTTTTTTAGTAATAGAATTTTTTTAGTAGTACCTTTTTTAATTTGGAATATAACTTTCTAAATAGGGGAGACCGGGGACAAAAGTAACAACGTCATGAAAGTAACAAGCCTCGTAATAAACTACACAATATGTTGAATAATTTGTACTATGTAGTCAAACACGTACGCCCCGATTCTCTTCCTTTTCAACTAATTGTTGTAGAACGATCGCGCCGGTTGCACATGCAGGAGTGAAATTAATGTATTTGCATTATTCACCTAAGTATTTCTTGTTTTAGTTTTTTTGTATCTATGCCTAATTAAAATGTATATATTGACGTAATTACTTGCCGGTGTATTCTTCTAAAATGTATCATAAGTTTTTATAGTTGATTTGGCTAAGTCTTGCATTTAGGTTATAATGCTTTTATTCTAAAAAATTTGTTTGGGGACGAAAGTAACACAACACTCTGTGGACGAAAGTAACACGTTTCAATGCTTAAAGTATAAGAGTTAGTCCCATAATAACTGTAAAAGGCGATTCTTATTACGTATGCCATAATTGTGATTCGGAATAGATACCAATATCTTTTGTATAAGTAGTTATCATACAATTTTTACATTATTATTTAGAATTAAACTATTATTTAGACTTAAAAAAGTACAAAAATGGTGTGATATTAAGTATAATTATTTTATGATATTACTTATAATTATTTTGCTAAACGAAGATTATTTCTTCTAAGTTTTTCAAAGATGATAAAAATAAATATTTATTTTATTTTTTATTTTAATATAATATAATAAAAAAAAATTTATAATAAAAGTTACCTTGCTTAATAAAAGATTATATAATATAAGTTGCTTTAAATTAAAAAAATGTCATATTTATTTTATTTTCCCGAAAATAAGAACTGGTACTTTAATCCCCAGACTATGTTACTTTCGTCTCAGGCCCCCAGGATAAAAGTAACATCACTTGCAAGTAACAACGTACTTGCGAAAAGCTATAGTAGCTCTTTAAATATCTGTCATTTGAGATTTAAACATAGGTATAATAATAGAGCAATAAATAGAGTTTTTTAACATATAATCTTTTTTTTTATATATCTAACGATAATTAATTAGTGACCCATAATACGAAAAATGTTACTTTTGTCCCCGGTCTCCCCTATATATTTATATGTATGTATGTATATGTATACGTATGTATATATGTATATATAATTTGAAATTAATAAAAATTAGTTCTTTTTTTGTCTATATTAGAAACGTGAAAAATATGTTTCCTTATCTATGGTTTTAAAAACGTTTTTATAGAAACGTTACTTATTGATGTTTTACGATTAAAAAATATTGGATACGTTTAAGAAACGTATATAAAACGAATGTGTGCTACCTCGGGCATCATAGCATATCTTAAGTTATTCATTGGCGACAGCTAAGTGTCATAAAACGTTGTGTTTCGTCATCTATTAACAATGCGTAATTAAAGGTTAACTGTCTATTTGATATTAATGCTGTCTTATTGCAATGCAGCGGAAATTAAATCAAACTTCAAATTTTGTCTCGAAAATATTATATAGTTCTAAGAAGTGATGTAGAAGAGATGATATATTGAATCCTATAAATATTATTGTTATATGTATTATCTAACTGATATAAATAACTTATTGTTAGTGTGTTAATGAAGAAAAATTGTAGATTGATATGGATGTATTAATATTAGTATGTCATGGCAACACATGATCATTCGAAGTCAGTTACTATTGTGATCGCTAGCCTAGAACACACTACTGCGTTACTTATCGTTTGATTCAAACTTCATCTAATGAATATCAAAAAAATTGTGTACATATAGTGGATTTTGAAAAGCATACGTAGTAACACAATTGTATGTAGTAACATAATCGTACGAACGAATTGTCATAATTACATATTTAATAAAAGATATAGCAAATATTTAAGTGAATTTGATTGCACGCTGCGTGTGCTTGAATATGGCTGAAAATGTTACAAGATCTATAATTCTATAATTTCTTTGGTCGTTTGTAATTTGATTGTGGTTATCTCTTTATCGACGTTTTTCTACTATAATATTAATGAAAAAGGAAAGCTGATAATAATTATATTCCTGTGTTCGCTATACTATTCAATGAATATGTATCATTTTCATTGTTATTTGTTCTCCCAAAAAAACAGAAATTATTTACTTACTAAGAATTCTCTAATTTAATCTTAAAATATATACTGATCGTGACCATAAAGAGAAATCTAAAAACATAATATTAAACGATAATAACTTGCGATTCGTTAGAACTGAGTTTTAAGGAATTTATCGAAAATATATGTATATATATATGAATTAATATCAATTCGAATAACACATCAGAATTAGTAGAGTGAGAAAAACAACTAATTGAGGATTCAACGGAAACCGATTGAGTGCAAATATTTACGAAAAATGCAAATTATGTTTGGAACAATTTTATGTGTTTTATTGAAAAGTTCAGTACTGACAAAGGCAACTATCACTTTTATACCGAAGGATTATACCCCTTCAAACCGCCTCCAGGAAGAAAGTGTTTCCATATGTCCGGATTTAAATTTCACGCAGGTAAGAGATATTTTTCGCTTGATTAAGAAACAATTGAATATTATTGCAACTAGTAGTGTAACTAAAAATGAATGATAATAAATTATATATTCTACTTATAATAAGATAAGATAAAATAAAACAATTCAATATGAAAGAAAAAAGTATGTACGATGTTGTAAAAAAAAGATGGATAAAGTTTCGAAATTTTGTTTACAAATGGATGTTATATAGTATATTAAATTTACTTAAAACGGTATTTTAAAATTTGACTGTATTATTTTGTCTCTCTCTCTCTCTCTCCATATATATATATATATATATATATATATATATATATATATATATATATATATATATATATATATTATTATTTCTAAAAATAACCATTTTTAAAATTAATGAAGTTTTCTGTCTACTATCTGCTACATTAATATGTACATACGATGGTGCTTCAACAGATTTTTATGTTATTTTTCTTCAATTTTTAAAATTTCTTTATTTTGCTAGATATATATAATATTTATTGATATATAGTAAGCTTTATACTAATGTAGATTTTATTTTATGAAATTAATTTAGAAAGTTAGCATCATTTCTTTGTGTTAATGATAATTACAGGGTGTCCCATGGGATTGTGTTGAAACCAATCAGCTGTCATTTGCGAATGCATGTAGTTATTGACATGGCTAAAGCTGCGTTGAAAAAAGGAAAGTCTGCAATTTTGAATGGGTATAAATTGAATTGAACAGAATGTTTGCATATCAGTGTATTTATTCATGAAAAATATGCCAATATTTAAGTAAAGTTGAGTAAACTAGTGATAAATATCTTCGAAGTGCGCACCATTTGAATCGGTACAGTATTCAATTCTTTTACAAAAACTCGTAAAAACTTTCTCTAACATATCGTCTTTTATGTTGTTGACAACTTTTTTAATCGCTGCAACTAAATCTGGAACTGTTTCCGGGTTTCCAGAATAACAAATGTCTTTAATGTACCCCCAAAGAAAGTAATCACATGGATTCAAATCCGGTGAGTATGGTGGCCATTCTAGATCCCCCTGGGCAAATTTCGGATATCCCAGGCCGATGACTCGATTGCCATAAACTTTATGGATGGTTTTGAAGACCTCCTTGGTTCTGTGTGGTGTCTCGCTCCATCCTGCATGAAATTATATCCTCTGATCAGGACTCTTTTCTTTGCATGAGTAAATTCCTTTGACCGAGATCGCAGCCCATACCGTTATTTTTAATGGATGCAATGGTTTAGCGAGAGAAACGTTGGGATTTTCCGACCCCCAAAATCGATAGTTCTGCTTATTCACATAACCATTGAGCCAGAAATGTGCCTCGTCCGTATAAATTATTAATTTTTCATCAAGTTCTCCATCCTCAAACATTCCATTTATTGTTTTGCAAAATTCGACTCGTTTTGCCATAGCGTGTTCGGTTAGCAATTGATGCGAGGTTATTTTATACGGATGCTGTTGGATATATATATTACATTTGTATTTTATTATAAGTAAAATAGTGCGTATGCTGCCATCTGTGATGATGCTAAGAAAGAGACAGCACACACGGTGCAACGCAAAAATAAAAGAAAAACAGTTAGTTAGTTAGTCGTAATCTACAAGCGTAACCCGAATGTTATAATAAATAATATCCAGTAAATAAGAATTGTGTGGTTCATTTATTAAATATAGAAGCTTATTCAACATGGTAGCAGAGGTCCGTGGTTGAATAGAAGAAAAATAAAGAGGAAAATTTTTTATGAACTGACGTATTAAAAAGGAAAAAATGTCGTACGTAAAAGTGGATGATATGGTTATGGCAATATTCGATGGAAGTGATTATTCTAATTGGAAAAAGAGAATTTTGAAGTTTTTGGAATTTAAAAAATGTAAAGAAGTTGCAACAAGAGAAAAGGTTAGTAGTGATGGAGAACCTGACTGGAATACTGCAAATATTAAAGCAGTGAATTATATATATAGCTCGATTTCAAACAAACAACTTGAATATGTTGGTGATATAGATTCGGCATATGGAATTATGAAAAAATTTGATCAGATGTATTTGAAAGAATCGACGGCTTTACAAATTGTATGTAGAAATAACCTGGAAAACATAAAGTTGAAAAATTTTTCTGAAGTGACGACATTCTTCGACGAATTTGAAAAAGCAGTTAATGAACTTAAAGCGGCAGGAGCTAAGATTACAGAGCAAGAAAAGTTAAGATACATGTTAAAGGCGTTACCACACTCGTACAGTTACATCGGAGATTTGATGGACGTATTAAAGGAAGAAGAGAGAAATGTGGACTATTTGAAAAGCAAAATAAAATTAAAATCGTTGGAGGAGAAAAATCCAAATGAAGACAAACGAAGAAAATAATATTAAGTCAAATGCATTCACGACGGATACAAGGAAATGCCATAGGTGCGGCAAGCCCGGCCATCTACAAAAGGATTGTTATCAGCAGAATTTTACGGATCAGCGAGGACGCGGCGGGTATAATCGAGGTCGGTCCCGTGGTCGAAGTTTTTATCAACGAGGCAACTACCGAGGAAATTACAGAGGCGTTGCGAATACATCATCGAGTCATCATGGACATCAAAGTGAGCAGGCCAACAGCGGAAATACGTTTATTACGGAGATAAATGCGTCTGAAGTAGGCAACATTTTTAGGCTAAGTAAAAATCAAGTAAGCTGGATATTAGATAGCGGTTGTACGGACCATATAGTAAATGATGATGTTATTTAGTGAATATGTTGTTTTAAAAGAACCGACAGATGTTAGGTTAGGAGACGGTAGAATATTAAAAGCGACTAAGATTGGTAAAATAATTACAGATTTTGAACTTTTTAAAAATAGATCAAAAATAACTTTGTTTAATGTTTTTTATGTTAAAGATATGAAGCAAAATTTAATTAGCTACTCTAGAGTCACAAAGAAAAATAAAATAGTTTCATATGATAATGTTTCAAAAATTTATAATCAAAATAAGAAATTAATAGCGATTGCTCATAAGAGAGATAATTTATATTATATGACAAGTTACATAAAAAATTATAATCAAAACAGCGAAGTAAATTCTAGTGTTGTTAAAAATAATGATAATGAAAAAATGTCTTTGAAAAAAAAATGGCATCGTACATTAGGTCATGTTAATTTTAATTATTTGAATATTTTATGCAAAAATGAATTATTACAGGGTTTGCCAAAAGAAGTAGAAACAGAATATATGAAATGCGCAATATGTATAGAAAGTAAAATGCATAATTTATCTTTTGAAAATAATAGGAAACATGCTAAGGAAATTCTAGAAATAGTTCATACTGATTTGAACGGTCCGCATCCGACAGAAGGTTATAGAGGGGAAAAATATTTCTTAACATTTATAGATGATTTTAGTAAACTGGCCAAAATATATACAATAAAGTCAAAGTCTGATGTTTATGATTGTTTTATAGAATATGTTAATTTGGTAGAAAATGTAACAAGAAAAAAAATTAAAAATTTAAGATGTGATAATGGCAAAGAGTATTTAAATTCAAGTATTTATAAATTTATTAGAGAGAAAGGTATACGTATGATTCCATGTCCACCTTATGTGCATGAGTTAAATGGAGTAGCTGAGAGATACAATAGAACGGTTATGGATATGTCTAGGTGTTTATTAAAAGAGGCAAAGGTTAGCAGGATGTATTGGCCAGAGATAGTACAAACAGCAGCTTATTTGAAAAATAGAACCTTAGCTTGCACTGTTGAAACAAAGACACCGTATGAAATATTTTTTAATGAAAGGCCCAGTGTAAAATATTTGAAATTGTATGGAAGTAGAGTTTATGTTAGAATACCAGAACAATTGAGAAAATCAAAGTGGGATAATAAAGCAAGTTTGGGAGTATTGTTGGGATATACAGAAGTAGGATATAGAGTGTTGGTAAATAATAGAGTAATTAATGCTAGGCACGTTGATGTGATTGAAGAAAATATTAAGCTTATAGGTTTTAATGATAGTGAAAACAATGAAAGTACAAAAGATAAATCTAGTGAAGAGAGTGAGAACGAATCCTATCATAATAGTGAGTCAATAAAAGAAAATGTATCTGAGCAAGTTATAACTGATAAAGTAAGAGACAAAGATTGTAATCAAATAAATCCAAGACGTTCAAGTAGAGAAAAGAAACCAAACAGTCGTTATGTAAATGATGATTTTGTTTCTCAATATGTCTATGTAAATTATTGTAATGCGATGGTACCTAGTTCATTTGAGGAAGCGATAAAAGGCAGTGAAAACAAAAATTGGCAAAAGGCTATGGATAATGAGATGGAAAGTTTGAACAAAAATAAAACCTGGAAACTTGTAGAAAAACCTAAAGATAAGAAAATTATTGATGTAAAACGGATATATAAAAAGAAAAATGAGAATGTTTATATAAAGCTAGACTAGTAGTTAGAGGGTTTCAACAAGAGGAATATGTAGACAATGTTTATTCGCCAGTAGTTAAAATGCAAACACTTAAAACATTATTAGCTTTCTGTTGTCAAAATAATTTTATAATAGAACAAATGGATGTAGAAACGGCGTTTTTAAATGGAAAAATAATGTCTGAAGTTTATGTTAATCAGCCTAAAGGTTATGAGGATGGTACAAGTAAAGTTTTTAAATTATTTAAAGCGTTGTATGGTTTAAGAGAAAGTCCTAGAATGTGGTATGAATGTTTTAACAAATTTATGGAAGATTTAAATTTTAAAAGAAGTAACTATGATTATTGTTTATATGTAAAATCTAAAGATAACGAATACATTTATATTTTACTGTTTGTTGATGATATGCTAATTTGTAGTAAAAGTCAGGAAAGAATTCATGAAATTAAAGAAAGGCTATCAAAAAGATTTAAAATGAAAGATATGGGTAAAGTAAGAAATTATATAGGAATTGATATTGACTATGATGTAAAGAAAAATGTGATGAAGTTAAGCCAAACTAAATATATAGAATCGTTAGCAGAAAAATATAATTTAGAAAATGCAAAGTTATATAATACACCAATGGAAATAAATTTAAAGTTAGAACCTGCAGAAGCAGTGAATATGAATATTCAATATAGGAAAGTGATAGGTGAACTTTTATATATTAGCACAGGTACCAGACCAGATGTTGCATTTAGTGTAAACTATTTAAGTAGATTTCAAAATTGTTATGATGATACTCATTTTAAATATGCACTTAGAATTCTAAAGTATTTATATTTGACCAAAGATTTAAAAATGACTTATAATAAAAATGAAAAGTGTGACATAATTGATTGTTTTGTCGATGCTGATTGGGCAAGTGATACTGTCGATAGAAAGTCTACGTCAGGATATGTTATAAGATTGTTCGGAAATGTAATTTATTGGAAATCGCATAAACAGAGTTCAGTTGTTAAATCGTCAACATTTGCTGAGTATGTTGCTTTATCGGAAGCTGTAACTGATGTAAATTTTATATGTGAAATGTTGAAAGAAGCGTTTAATGTAAATGCGAGTAAACCTGTAAAATTGTATGAAGATAACTCAGGAGCGTTAATTATTGCAAAGTGCGGAAATTTTTCTAAAAATTCAAAACATATTGAAGTACAGTATCACTATGTTAATGAAAACTACGCAAAAGGTCTGATTGATATAATTAAAATAGAGTCTGAAAATAATATTGCTGATATTTTTACGAAGTCGTTGTGTAAAGCTAAGTTTGTAAAGTTCAGAGAAATGTTAAAATTAAAAGTCTGAATCTAAAAGGGGAATTAGAATGGTAATAAAATAAAATGTAAGGAAGCGTGTTGGATATATATATTACATTTGTATTTTATTATAAGTAAAATAGTGCGTATGCTGCCATCTGTGATGATGCTAAGAAAGAGACAGCACATACGGTGCAACGCAAAAATAAAAAAAGCAGTTAGTTAGTTAGTCGTAATCTACAAGCGTAACCCGAATGTTATAATAAATAATATCCAGTAAATAAGAATTGTGTGGTTCATTTATTAAATATAGAAGCTTATTCAACAGATGCATATTCAGGAAATGTTTTAAAATCCTGTGCAACGTTGTTTTCGATATTTTAAGCGCTTGAGCACCTTTCCGAATGGATGCATTTGGATTTTGTTCGAAATAATTCTTAACCTTGTCAATATTTTTTTCTACGGCAATAGATGCAGACGGGCCTGGCAGATCATGTCTACGGTCTTGAATTGTTCCATATTGCATGAAATTATCGATAATTCTGTCAAAAACAACACAAAAATTGATTTAAATGGAGATTTATTGCCGAAAAATGAAGTAATGTAACGCATAAATTTAAATAAATGATCAATTCTAACCTCTTAAGTGTCGTTTCGCTCGTAACTTTATGCGTTCCGTACTTAGAACGAAACCCCTTAAAAGCACTGCTATATATTTTTCCTCTAGAAAAGAAGCACTCGATGAGGTAAACCTTTTCTTCCGTAGTTAAATTATTTATTTTGACGTGCTCGAGCTTGCTTCTA
>JALHBL010000377.1:405000-502149 GCA_023638675.1 Camponotus pennsylvanicus | reverse complement strand
AATTATATATAATATAACCCTCCCATGGGGTACACCTTGTCGCGGTGGGAGGGCTTAGTACTTGGATGGTGCCTTGAGGTTTGTCTTAAATTTTTCTATTTATGATCAATCTTAAGGTGCCTGAATGGGAAGCTAAGTACCCTTTCGCGTCGTCGGTGCCGTCAACGTGCCGCGGACGGCAAGCGCTTCGTTACCGCGTTTTCGCGTTGTAATATTTTCGCGTCGTCGCGTTTTCGCGGAACTTTTGGACTTTTTCATATAAAATCCCAAATTTCATTTATTGTCACGAGTCTCTACTTCCGATGCCAACTAACTGGGATGTTTCGAGTTTGCACACGTTGCTATACAACGTACACTCGCGCTTCGTGCTTCGTGCTTCGTCAAGTGATTCGGCCCGAATTAGTTAGAACTCGATCGATTGCTCGGAATGGTCGTCAATGGGTCCCTTCTCTTTGCTCGTCTACAGCCACACGCACTGCGTGTGTTAACCCTGTCGAGGAGTCGAGTGGATTCTCCTAGGCACGATTTTCGCTCGGTAAAAGGGGTTGCCTCCCCATTTTCTAAATTGCTGAATGTTAGCATTTAAAAAATGTGGGTATCCTCTTCTTTTGCCGTCTACCAGCCTGGTGTAGCATATAGCAACCGCGGGAGGCATAATATGTCCGGGCGGAGCACCTGAAATCGTGCTTAGCGGGTCCAGGTTCGATACGAGATAGGATAATTATGCGCGAAAAAAAGTTGGTGTACTTCATTTTCCTCTATTTCCGTCAATCGTTTCGTCTTCTTTCCGGTTTGGGCTTAGTCCTTGCTCGTTGTATCGTTGCATTCCCGACCTGTTGACTCGAAGCTGATTCTCGTAAGTGAAATGGGATTTTCGCTCGTACCGAAACCGGGAGTGCTGTTCAAAGTATATACATATTAAGTATATACATCGCGCGATCAAATAGAAAATTTTTTATCGTACCGAAATAGTGCGGGAATCGTTTAGTATCGCGCGTAAAATAGCGAAAATAGCGATAAAAATATCGCTCGTGAGTGCGGGAGTGCCGTTAAGTATCGCGCGCCTAAGACTGAGAGGAGGAGGAGGCCTAAGAGAGGCATCAGGCTCCGGCAGAGCAACCTTCTGGTAAGCAATTTATTTATTTGTAATTATATATTAAATATTAAATATATTTATTATAATTTAAATTAAACAATTAATCGCAACAATTAATTTGATGTTTTTATTTATATTTTTTTATTTATATTTAAATAAGAGAGAATTTTTTAAAGAAAAATATTTTTAAATTAAAGCTATAATCTTGTAAAGGTGTAAGCTTTTATAAAGTTATAAGAGAATTATTAGTAATGTTTTTTAAAATTTATAGAACTATTTTATTAATCTGCTATTATTATATGTATCGAATATAAAATTCAATGCATACAATAATTTTTGAAATATTAATTATTTTGAACGCTGCTACATTGGAATCTTCTTTTGTATGTTATAGATCGATGCAACAGCCCTGATGATCTGAGAGGAGGAGCAGGCCTAGGAGAGGCATCCTGCACCGGCGGAACAACCTGATGGTGAATATTATTATTTATATATTAATTGTTATAAATCGTTACCTTTTTTGTTATAAACGAACAATAATTTGATCTTATTATTTAAATAAATTAAAGAGAAAGATTTTTATATAAAAGTCATATAAAATTTTTTATTTAAAAACAGTTTCAAAAATTTATAAAATTTTTCGATGCGTGTTTATCTGCTTATTATTTTACACATCGGATATAAAATTCCGCACGATAAAAATTTTTTTAAATATCAGTTGCATTTTGTGAGCATTATTATAAATGCATTTTATATTTGTATGTTACAGACAACTAGCTTCGATAACAACAACTCCGCTGTTGCGCATCAGTACCGGTGAGTGAAAAAAACTTTTATTTAACTTTAAGGTAATGGATTCATAGAGATTGCAGATGTAGATTGTAGATTGTAGATAAATCCGTTGCCTTAAAATGGATGAGCTAGGATGGATTAAATTAAATAAATTAAATAAAATAATTAAATTAAATTAATTAAATTAAATAATTTTAATAAGTTCTTTCAAACTTATGCATCTATTGCGAAAATATATTGAAATATTAATTAAAAAAAGAAGATCAAGAAAAAAAGAGATTAAGAAAAGATTTTTTTGTAAAGATTTTGTCTAATTTATTAAATAAAAGACACCCATTAACAATTATTAATTTTATCAATTTTTGATGCTAATTTATTCTTATAATACGCACTTATTTTCTAATTGCTCATAGCTCATCCATCGTAGAATTTGTTTGTAGATATTATTTTTAAACTTTACTTTAACTTAATATAAAGTCAAATTAAGATTAATTAATTAAATAATTTGTATTATGATAAATACACACATTAATTTTATATATTATTATAAAATATAATTTATAGAAATTTGCGATAATTTGGTTTTATTTCAGTTAAAATAAAGTTATATTCAATATTTAACGAACGATCGTGAAATCGAACGATCGTTACTAAATGAGCGTAAATATTTCACGCTCTTTTGCCGGTAATTATCCGGCAAAAGAAGGAGTAATTATCTCCTTCTTCGATCTCTGATTAGAGATCGAGAAAGAAAGTGGCCAGGATCAACGAAAGGTAGGTTCAACTGGCCTGAAGAGTACGGTTAGGGTACGCGGTTAGGGTACGCGGTTAGGGCACGTGACTAAAATATATAGATGATTAGGTGAGGTGATGATTAGAGATAGATTCCTCAAATCTCGAATAATTTTAGTTAATCAGGAAGGGTTGTTAAGGCTATTAAGTAAAATCATTAGAATTCTTCTATTAATATTAGGGTTGTTAGGGCTCTTAAGATCATTAGAATTCTGTAATAGTAGGATTGTTAGAGCTATTAAAATTATTAGAATCCTTTAATAATAGGGTTGTGAGGGCTATTAAGTAAGATTCATTCTTTCTTTTAATATTCCAATAATCCTAGGGGTAAATTAAAATTATTTTCATTAAGTTGAATTTGTTTTTAAAAACGTTGTAAAAATAAATATAACATGTTTTAAAAATAAAAATGTTTTAAAAGTGAAATTTAAATTATCAAAATTATCTTCAGAAATATTAAAGAAATAGCATAATTATTAACGTTTAAGAAATCTTAACACGTTATATTTTATTTTAAAACTTAAAAATATATATGTATTAAATCAAATATAATATTAAATCCAAATGTTAATGCTATCAATATCAAATTATTATATCGATGTTATTCAATATTTGAATAAATCGAACATTATTATTTGATATTGATAGCATCATAAATTTGTAAATTGTAAATTGTAAATTATAAATAGTTATAATTGTATTTTAATTATAATCTAACATTGATATTTTAATTGTAAAATACAATACAATTATAACTATAATTATATTATATGAAATTGTATTTACGATTGTAAATTCTTATGTAAATTATACGAAAAATTATCGAAAGTATACGTATAATGATTACATAATAGTAATTAACATAATAGTAATTCATTAAATTAAAGTATTTGTTTCTGAAGTATATATTTTTGGAATATTCATAAAAGAGTAACTGTTTGTATTTTTATGTCAAAGAGTCATTAATAAATTCGGAAAATTTTTATATAAAATGTAAAAATTCGATGCTAAATTAATGATTAAATATAAGCATTATAAAATTTGACGGACGCCTTCGTTACAGAATCGCGAGTCAATTATTATAAATTTAATGATATGCTTTCCGTTAGCTTTATTTATTTATGAATTCCATATCGCGCGGAACTGAATATTCTTAAAATAAATTATTAAATTATGGTTGGGAAAATACCGTGTTCTTTCCGCGTTCTCTTCGTGTCCTTATACAAGATTATCATTTTAACAAAAGAATTTTATCGCTATATTTCTCGTCAGATAATATTCCTAAATATTGCTAATTAAATATAAAGAAATGTCGAATAAGAGAGTGAAGATTCGATGTGATAAGTCAACGATTAAATATTAACTTTACAAAATTTAACGATCACCTTCGATATTATAGAATCGCGAGTTAATTATTATGAATTTAATAATTTGTTTTTTCAGTTATATTTGTATTTACGAATTTTGTATCGGAAAATATTCATAAATAAATTAATAAATTATGGTTGCGAAATCACCGTGTTTTTCCCACGTTCTTTTCGCGTTTTTAGACGAGATTGTCGTTTTAATAAAAGAGTTATCATTGTTCCTTCCGTTAAATAAACGTTAATGAAAGTTGCGTGGCTCGTACCGCCGAGGAGTCGAAACGATTTTCATCATGGAGAATTATTTCTCACCGGTTCTTGTGAGATCCATTCGCGACGTCTAGTTCGGTGCCCTGTTAAAAATTGGGAATTTTTATTGTAAGATTGAAGGAACTAATCCCAGGTTTTCCTGGCAATTTCCGAAAGCAATGATTTTGATAGTAATTCAACGACAAACACCATATGCTTCTTTAAAGTCGAATTAATTTAAATAATATATATTTAGATGAGAGAAATGTATCTTTTCTTTTCTTCGTTAAAAATGTTCTATCATTATTAGGATTGATATTATCATTGTTTAATGCCAGAAAGATTTAATAGTAGATTAAATATGGATATAGCGTTGTGTATAAATTTTTATTTTTCAAATAATTTCATATTGTGATTAATTTTTATTAATTTTTTGATAAAAATGATTACGAACGAATATATTTTTAATTAATATAATTTGTCTCTCTTTTGAAAAATTATTTCTAGGTACTGGAGATATTAACATTAATTTTTAGTCTATTATATTCTATTATTAATTTCTTTTAAGAAACTATTTGCAGGTATTGGACATCCATCGCCATTTTGAAATATTAGTTTTTAGATATATACCATTTTATACATATGTATAATAAAATACATGCACAAATTCACGTATCCAAAATATTTTTATAATTTTTATTAATGTTATATATTATATATCCGCGAAATTATACATGAATGTTACATAAAATGAGCGAATACTTGAAAATTTCGAGACAAATCGAATGGGTACCTCTATATCAGTAAGATATTGATTAAAAGAAATAAAATTATTAGTTTAAACGTTATAAGAATAAGAATCTAGAGAATTAATCTAGAATTAATTATTTAAAATTATTTGATTTATTTTATTTTGCACACTATTCGAATTGAAATTTTTTAAATCTTGCTGATATCGAGTTCGATTCGTCTCGCGCGCGTGAACGGTACCCCAAATTATTGTGTTCGCACATTTAACACAAACTCCAATGATGCATGTATTTTATTATTTATAAATATAATCGTTCGTAATCACATTTTTATTAAAAAATCCATTTAATTTATATATCCATTTAATTTTCTATTTAAAAATCCATTTAATTTATTATATCCATTTAATTTTCAATAAAGAAATATATTTCTTAATAATGAAAGAACATGTTTTCTGACGTGCATATCAATTTCGTGAATTGAAGACAATGACGAGGGATAATTGTTTCGTCATTGATATATTACTGAAATCATTGCTATCGGGAATAGTCTGGAAGATCCAGGATTCGTTCCCTCCTACAGTGAAGTTCCCGACGTTCAATGGATCACTTAACTTTTCTTCGTAGATTGATCTTGCGAAATTTGTTGTAGAAACAAGATGGTAATCATTCTCCATTTTTAAGATCGCTCCTCTTTTTATCGAATATTTTTATCGGTATGTCACTCGCGTATTTGATGGCTTCGATTATTATATTATAAAAATTATGCGCAATCGAATATTTTGAATATTATCGATTTATTTATTCGTCGCGTTTTATCGCAAATTTTAAATCGCGATTTATCTTTTAAAAATTCGGAAATAAATCGGTGGGTGAATTGTATATTCGCAAACATTACAGACCTCAAATGTTTGTCGAAATATCTTTGATTTTCTATATTTACGTGATAATAATTATATCGCGATCGTGTCTATTGAGAGCTAGGATTATTATATTATAAAAATTATACGTATCGCGATCAAATATTCCACTTATTATCGACTTATTTATTCGTCGCGTTTTCGCGTGAATTCAAATCGCGATTTCTCTTATAAAGATTCGCAAATGACTCGGACAGTGAGTACTATATTCGTAAACATTACAGACATCAAATTGTCTATCAAAATATCTTCGCATTTATGTGATAATAATTATATCGCGCGCGATATAATTTACTTTTAAAAAGTAACTTTCCCATCCCTGCATAAAACTTATTAAATTCTATTATCGCATATCGATTATTAATGATAAATGTTGCGTAATTAATCATCGCTAATCAGGCTTGTCTAGCCTATAATAATATAATATAAAAATTTTTAGTAAATTTCATATTATACGTATATTTTGGACATTTTCGCGTAATAAATTATTCCATGTAATAAATAAAAATTATTTTGTATTAAGTTTCAAATTATATTTTACATTCACTTTTGTATTACCCTGTATTTTGAAAGAAAATAAAAATAAAATTAAAAAAAATTTTTTCCTCCTCGTATCTCCACCTTAACAGAGGCATTTGCCGGATGAGGAGGTTTGAATACTTTAATGAACCTAAGAGCTACGCCGGCGATAATGTATAATACGCCGATATTCATATAGACTATTTTTATATTTAAAATAATCTTAAGTATGATCTTAGATCGCGTCTTGAGATTCCGTTTAGTTAGTAAAATAGTTATATTTTCCAACTTACTTAAGACGATCTTAAATATAAGAGTGAATTATGAATGCCGGCCGTAGTTAGATAGGGTTACCCATGCCGGACAGATCGAAGGGAAAGAGTCAGACTAAGAGAGATATCAACTAAGAATCATAATAACAGAAATCTAAAATAATAATATACAAATATTAAGATATCAAATGCGATAAGAGTCAAACGCGGGTGATCGTGCGACGTGCGAGAAAAATTATTTTTCTGTGAAACTGATATTTGTGCACCGGTGTGTTATTTTTCTCGCCTATAACTTCTTTGGGGGGTTAGAGGGGTATTATAAGAATCTCGAATTGAGATTATAAAATTTTACTTGGTTTAATCAAGATAAATCCGTGCCCTGTGCACAAATATCAGTTTCACAGAAAAATTATTTTTCTGTGAAACTGTCACACGATCACCCGCGTTTGACTCTTATCGCATTTGATATCTTAATATTTGTATATTTACAATTAGAGCCTTTCTAAAATAATAAATTATTATTTTGATATGAAATCGATTTTTACAAGCAGAAATTATTTCTTTAATATTTATAGATATTTATAGAGTCGAATATAATATGTCTGCGACGTTTTATCGTTCTATTTTTCAATCATTGAAATATAATTCAGATTATGAGGACGCGCAATAAAATAATTGAATCTAAACAATTAACATAATGTAAAGCTCCATGATACATCCCATACAGCACCGAATATTGCAGCAATATTATTAATATTGTTGTAACATTGCAGCAACATTGCAATATTGTCGCAATATTACTGCAATGTTCTGTGCTGTATGGGATCATACAATCTTTTAATAAATAATCATATAATTAAAAAATCTATATAATCTAAAATACTTCTTGTATATACTTTAATATATTCCATGTATATATATGTTAAAAGTACGTAAAATATTTCGATGACGAACAGACAATAACATCAACCTTGGCGGCGTAAACAATAGCGCGCTAATGTTTATATGCCATAGTCTTGAAAAATGTTTCATAACTATATATAATAATAACAAAATAAAAAAATAATAATAACACGGTCTTTCGGACTAATTTTTTCGGCTCTATTATTATTCGCGCGACGACACTCAAAGAGTAAAGTAGTAGTACAAGACGCTCCGTTAAATTCTTTTCTAGACGCGATCGTGATCAATATCGAAAAATTATTTGCTGTATTAAAATACATAAAATATATTTCGATATAAGGAACGGACAATAACACGGCCTTGACGACGTAAACAATAGCGCGCTAGTGTTTATACGAGTGGATATAATTTGACCACGTTCGAAATGGCCACGGGTAAATTTGACCACGTTCGAAATGGCCACGTTCGAAACGGCCACGTTCGAAACGGCCACGTTCGAAACGGCCACGTTCGTAATGGCCACTCGTTCGTAATGGCCACGTTCGAAACGGCCACGTTCGGAACGGCCACGTTCGAAATGGCCACGGATAAATTTGACCACGTTCGAAATGGCCACGTTCGAAACGGCCACGTTCGAAACGGCCACGTTCGTAATGGCCACTCGTTCGTAATGGCCACGTTCGAAACGGCCACGTTCGTAATGGCCACTCGTTCGTAATGGCCACGTTCGAAACGGCCACACGTTCGAAACGGCCACACGTTCGAAACGGCCACACGTTCGAAACGGCCACGTTCGGAATGGCCACGGAATGTTGGAAGCACTATCCCCTCACACACGCACTCTCTCTCTCTCACACACACACACACACACGGGGGGGTGCAAGGGGGCCTTCGGCCCCCCCTCCCGCACCCACCCCGCCCCCCTCGCTTCGCGTGAAAAGTTGTGTGGCCGTTTCGAACGTGTGGCCGTTTCGAACGTGTGGCCGTTTCGAACGTGTGGCCGTTTCGAACGTGTGGCCGTTTCGAACGTGTGGCCGTTTCGAACGTGTGGCCGTTTCGAACGTGTGGCCGTTTCGAACGTGGCCGTTTCGAACGTGACCATTACAAACGAGTGGCCATTACGAACGTGGCCGTTTCGAACGTGGCCATTACGAACGTGGCCGTTTCGAACGTGGCCGTTTCGAACGTGGCCATTTCGAACGTGGTCAAATTTACCCGTGGCCATTTCGAACGTGGCCATTTCGGACGCTCCCGTTTATACGGCCTCGGTATCATTCACACGGCGACACTCGAGCAATAAAGATAATAGTGCGAAATACGTCGCACATTGTTAAATTAATTATTAATTAAACAATTATTATATATTATGACTTTCAATTATATTAAACTTTCGACTCTATATAATTCGTATTAATATACATGTACTGTATATAAATATATATGTCAATAATGAAAACATTGGTAACGAATATTTAATTTGGATTAGGAGTGCCATGCAAAATGTCTCGCAATCGTTTCTATATATGACTAAATATAATTAATTTGTTTGTTCGCGAGTGAATATGAGTGCTATGAAGAAATAACAAAGGATGAAGAAAAAAGAGAAGAGAACATCTGGAAAGGTATCGAACAGTCAGAGAGCAGTGAGAGAGCCAGAAAAGATAAATTATATAAACTTCAATAAATTGAATTTTATTTGCTAAAACGATTTTAGAAAAAAAGGAATTATAAACCATTTCCAGGAGACGCTACATAAACATCACATTTGATACGCAACATATATGTACAGAGTATCCCAGAGCACTATAGTATACTAAACGCCTATGAAGAGATAGAGCGCAGTAAACTGAACAGAAAAGTCTTATACCGTTTTACAATTTCCGCAATAATAATAGAAATATTAAATATTAAAATCGGAATGAAAGAAGCGCTCGGCCGCTCGAGCTATAGCATGGTCAGGCATTTTGTCGGCGCGCGGTAAAGGGAGAGACCAATGGCGAAGTCATAAACTTTTTATTGCTTGTTAATTAACAATCTTATTATAAATACTTGAAGCATTTTTCACAGTAATTTTATCTTTTTGAACAAACAATATATATATTTTAGTATATGCTGTTCGTAAATAAAACAATTGATTTTTATATTTTATAATAATTTTGATGGAACTCTTTTATTTATTTATTAATGATGAGTTTAGAAGCTCCTCGAATTTTGTAATTTTATATTTTTTTAATATTTCCGAACAATTTTATATATGCTTACTAGTATTTACAAAACAATGGAAATGCAGCTTTCACCTCTATCCACCTTCGTCCAAGGATTGTAAGAGAAAGAAATAGGACATAGCGGTATTCATGATCTGACAATAAAAATAACAAATTACATCGTTATATAATTAATTTATTAATTAATAAAACTGAAGAAACAAGTCGTTTATTACAAAAGTATTTCTGCTTAAAAAATTGAACAATTACGTAGAAAATAATAGCATTTCAATAAATTAATATTATAGATATCAATAGCAAATAAAATTTACGATTTTTAAATTTTACTTAAAGCTATTTTTCAGTCTTTTCTTTTTAATTAAAAGTTTTGAATCTTTCAGTTTTGTTTTTTTCACTTTTCTCTTGTTTTTTAAAATTTATTTTAATTTTTCTTTTTTCAGAAACAAGGGATAAAACTTATTTGCTTCTATAATAAGCATAAAAATACAAAAGTGATGAGCATAAAAAAAATAATTTGTTCAAGAATTTAGACTCACTAAAATTTGTTCGGCAAAGAATGACCGCAAAAATCGCCCGTTTCGTGAACCTCAAATTTTGATACGATTTTGGTGATAAATGATTGTATATCATCAAACATTCATCCCCTAAAAATTTCGAATTGAGCATACCTTTTATTGCTGACAATGAGATATGAAGGGTTGAAGTTGGTATTATTCACGAATGAAGGGTACGCCACTTTACACGTTCAACACTGAACTTGACTTAAACGTCGATTTGAGGTCACGATAAATTAGTCTTCTAACAGATAAACAAATCTTATCTGAAACATTTTTTGATATGAGAAATAACCTCGAGGTATTTTGTGTTGAACGGATAAAATGGCATACCCTTCATTGATGTATAGTGACCAATTTAACCCCTCATATCTCAGTAATAAAAGGTATGCTCAATCTGAAATTTTCAGAGGATTGATGTTCCATGATGTACAATTATTTACCGCCAAAATCGACTCAAACTTCGATGTCCATGAAACGAACGATTTTAGGCCTGTTTTTGCGGTCATTCTTTGTTATTTAAATACATACTTACATTAATAAACATGTTGACATTTACGGAAGATATTTTTAATGCCTTTATAATCATCGGTTTTTGCATCATCGACACAATAATGTTCGCTCTTATATGATGATCGAGATTAGAATTTGGCCAATCGCTAAAATAAATTCCCTCGCAAAAATGTTCGCTCTAAAAAATGATTCACTCTATAAAACAATTAGTTGTGAGTTGCAACAGTCGACTATCTAAAGAAACACAATTTATCAAAAAATAAATCTTACCGCACTTGTGATGGAACTACCGTACCAGGCATACATGAACGTTTGCAAGAGCTTTAATGCTATGAAAAAGATGAATGAAAAGACCTCATTCATCGTTATGTCTGTGAACTGAAATCACAATCTCTCGCGAATTAAGTAATGTAATTGTTCTTTATATATTTTATATTATATATTTGATATATTAAAAATTATAAGACTTGTAAGAGATTGTATCGCATTCTCTTATATTAATATTATTAAACTTTGTTATTACAAATTATACAAGTTTTGTTGCAAGTGTTTTCTTTCAGTTTAATTAATAAAAAATACTTAGTATCAAAAATGCATTATTAATTAATGCATTTTTGGTACTTGTAATTAAATTTAAATTTAAATTTCGTGAAATGAATTTCAATATTAGTTCGAATAATATCGTTTTCAAGGAATACCTGGCTTGCTTCAAAGATCAATGCGCATATAACGCATGCGTTAGTGACAAGCATCCGTAGGATTATCAACTGCCAGATATCTTCCAGCATGTAACTGCATTGAAGTAACCGGCCGTGTATCTGTATGCATATTTTCAGCATTTTACGAGATCGCAGATTTGACCTCAGTTTGATGGACATAGCATGCAGTATTGAGGAGATCTGAAACGCATAGAAGCCAAAGAGGCTATCGACGCTATTGATAGTGAAGATCATCCACCAGCCGATGAAAAAGTGATATAGAAAATGCAAATAGAATAGGAAACCACCATTGATTGGGACGATCCATGGAAACTTCGCCAAAAACGGCAATCTGTATTTTTGGGTTCGATATGACGAACACTCTGATAAATTATGAATATTAGCGGTGGACAGACATGTGACAGGATCAAAGATGTCATAATGAAGAACATTATGTAAGATGGTCTATCAAACGCGTGCAAAATTGCGAGTGTGGTTTCCTGATCCTGTTCCAGTTCCCGCTCAAAGAGATCGTTCAATGTTTCATGGAGCTCAATCAGTTTCTCACGTTTGATTAGAAAGCAGGCTGACTAAAAGGAGAGAACAAATACCGATTTTCTTGTCGATTGAATAGATCGGCTGATATTCTATTTGAAAAAAATACACACACACATGTACATGTATATATTATTAATCTTCAAAGAATCAAATATTTCTTCTGCTAAAAAAATTTGTAGGCAATTTCTCACAGCGATTTTTTTCGCAAACTTTTTTAAGAGGAACTCTGAAGAGATTCTCGAATATATAAATATTGTCACCAGAGATTGCGAATATTTTTACTAGAAGAAAGCAGTAAAGGAGTCTAAGATTTATATTCGATTAAACACACACAAAATATAATAGAGCTTGTAAGAGTGAGATCTTCTGATATACAATATATGTATAGTTAATATTTTACGAATGATACCATTAATGCAGGCGCGATGAACCCACTCATCTGGCTGAAGCACTTCACCATCAACGTCAAATTGTCAGCATAATCCCTACTGAGATTTAACAGGAAGATACTATGACTCAGACACATAAGGATTACCAAAAATCCAATGATATACGTTCGAATCACAGAATGTGTCCGATCTTGCAAAACACCACCGAGATAGAGCATCGTGCGAACGCGATGACTGTATGTGCGATAGCGGATCAAAGCATCAGTTGTCGCTTGCTTCTTAAGGTCATTCGCTTCGACGGTATCCATGGACACTATCCAGACATAAAAAGAAATTCACACAAAAATTCTTCCCGGATAGCGGACGATATATGTAATATTATCGGAAATTGCTTGACAAGGCTCGCACAGAGAATTACGTCCACGTAACACGAGGGGACGAACTTGATTCCATACCCTCTTTGGAACTTTCCACCGATTTACCGGATCGAAGACGGCACCAGACGAAATGATTGCACGTTGCATTGTCATTTTGAGCTTGTTAAGTATCAATAGATGATACTTTGGAGCTTGTTTCTGCGAATTATCTCTCCTTCATTATCTTCTATCCAGTAATCGAATGCAAGTTTAGTTGTGGTTGTAAAAGATTAATCGCTAATTCAGGAATTACGACCGTTCAAGTAAATCGGTGAAGATGGGTAAAGGTCTTTACATCCTTCATAAAACGTCACCATCATATCGAAGCATCATCAGTATGTTTAATATACAAAGTAAAATTTACGATTAGTATCACGGTCTCTTCCACTTTAATTTTGAGTCTTCTAATTTATAATTATCTTAATATATTTTTTGATTGCTTGACCAAGCTGGAAATAATTGTTTAATCTTGAACTAAGAGATAAATTATTCGTTGGAGGATTTTGTACCAGAGACGCAAAAGTTTGTAATTATTAATTTTGTGATATTTATATCATTTATATTATTATAAAATTATTTGAGAGAGAGAGAGAGAGAGAGAGAGAGAGAGAGAGAGAGAGAGAAAAAAAAAAAGTTTTATATGTCGTAAAATAAAATTAATCAAAATTGAAAAAATGCTGTAATTTTACATAAATAATGCATAAATTTTAAAATATTTTAACAAATAGTAAAATTTTATATTATTTAATTTCTACATAATTTCAATCTCTTTTTTGCCCTCTCTTTATTGTGTGTATAAAATTCTAAATGTATATATATATATATATATATATATATATATATATATATATATATATATATATATATATACAGGATGACCCATTTTAACTTAGGCAGCCAAATAACTCGAAAACTAAGCCCAGCAAACAAAAATGTTTCAGACAAAAGTTGTATGGTTTCAAGAGGGCCATATGATGGTACCATTGGTTTGACCTTGAAGAGTCATTTGAAGGTCACGTGAAAGTCACTTCAATTTTTTTAAATGGAACACCCTATATATTTTTGCACATTCTTGTAGCTTATCTCGAGAGCTTTCCAAAACACTATAATTAACTACCTTTTCGTTAAGTACTTTTTGAGTTATGAGGCTTGAAATAATTTCTTAATTTTACATAAACCGTAAAATATTTTGTAAAATATTCATTTTTCGATTATCTTACCTTAATACTTTTATGTACAAAATAATGAAAGGAATCAATTGGTGTAAAGAAAACACATAGTTATTTTTAAGAAAAAATATGGAATTGTTAATTGCAAATTACATATTTTTTCTTCAAAACAACTATGTGTTTTTTTTACACCAATTGATTCCTCTCATTATTTTGTACGTAAAAGTATTAAGGTAAGATAATCGAAAAATGAATATTTTACAAGATATTTTACGGTTTATGTAAAATAAAGAAATTATTTCAAGCCTCGTAACTCAAAAAGTACTTAACGAAAAGGTACTTAGTTATAGTGTTTTGGAAAGCTCTCGAGATAAGCTACAAGAATGTGCAAAAATATATAGGGTGTTCCATTTAAAAAAATTGAAGTGACTTTCACGTGACCTTCAAATGACTCTTCAAGGTCAAACCAATGGTACCATCTTATGGCCCCCTCGAAACCATACAACTTTTGTCTGAAACATTTTTGTTTGCTGGGATTAGTTTTCGAGTTATTTGGCTGCCTAAGTTAAAATGGGTCACCCTGTATATGTATGTATATGTATGTATATGTTGAATTTATTTCGAGAATAATTCCATCAGTTTTTTTATATTCTTCTGAAAAAAGTTCTTTTTTGTTATCGATTATATTTTTATTATTTTTTATTTATTATTATATATGAAATAAATATACATATTATATATTTATATATATATATTTATATTATATGTTATTTATTTATTATTATATATATTTTAAATATTTCTTGTTTATAATTTATAATATTTTTATTTAAGGTTTCCTATCAAAAATTATATATAATTGATATTTTAAAAAATCAAACGATCCGCGCGATATTCGATAGAAATTCGAATCAACCAATCACAAATTGTATCTTTTCGAACTGTGACTAACGTCAGTCCGTCGCCGGCCAACGCCGATCGAGGAAGTGAGCGAGTGTTGAAGAGATTCAGGAAAGGTGTTTTTATCGCGATACGAAGATAAAATTCTTCTGAAAACCGTCAAAGGTTCTTACATAGGCAGGAGAAAAATTCAATCAACGTAAATGGCGAGGTTTAGCTTATTCGCATGAGAAGCAGCGCGTATCAAATCGTGACAGTGAACCTAACCTCTATAACCTCGTTTTCAAGTTGGAAGGACTCTTTTAAAAGAAGCAAGAAAAAAAGTCCAAGTGTACAAATTCGCTATAATTCGCAGCCGGAATGGCAGTTGGTTCGACTAAGGTCGTCCAAGTGACGAATATTGCGCCCCAGGCTACCAAGGATCAGATGCAGACGCTTTTCGGTTACCTGGGTAAAATCGAAGACATCAGGTTATATCCGACGATTAGAGACGTCGCCGTACCCGTACAATCCCGCATATGTTACATTAAATTCCACGATCAAGGTTGTGTAGCTGTAGCACAACATATGACCAATACTGTCTTCATTGATCGTGCATTGATAGTGATCCCCTACCAGAATGGAGATATCCCGGACGAGCAACGTGCTCTCGAGCTTACCAACAATGGCACAGTTGTGCCAGGTGAGAATAAAATATGTAACACAATTGTCTTAATTGTTTAAATTACAAACGCATATATCTTTCTGTGTTAACGAAGCTGCGATATAATGCAATATAATGCAATATAATGCTCAAACAAAATTAAATAGACTAAGATCAAAAATTAATATATTATTAAATATTTAGGTTGTTACTTGAAACATTTGATATAGATTTAATCTTGATTAATTCTTTCAGGTCTTTATCCATCGGAGCCAAAGTTGCCTCCAAACGTAGTGAATGCTATTGAAGGTATCCCACCGAATCATGTGATCACCACGATGGATCCCAAATTGGAGGCGAATGGTCTACCATCTTATCCGCATTTGCCAGGTCACCTAGACAGCAGACGTATCGAGGAGATTCGACGAACACTTATTGTGGCGAATCTGGATTCATTGGTGAGCCCCGAGCAGCTATTGGATTTCTTCAGCAACAACAACGTCGAGATCAAGTACCTGCGTATGTGCAGCAGAGACTCTGATAGCGAGCATTACGCATTGGTGGAACTGTCAGAGCAGGCGGCGGTGATCGCGGCGCTTCTGCTCAATGGGAAACCACTGATGGAGCGACCGATCAAGATTTACCATTCAACGCAGGCGATAGCCAAACCGGAGGCGAAAAGTAACGAGGCGGCGCAGAAAGAGATCGAGGAGGCAATGTCTCGTGTGAAGGAAGCTCATAATCTCATCTCCGCTGCGATCGACCCAATGATCGGCATGCTGTCCAAGGATAAGCGCAGTAGAAGTGGCTCGCGTGGTCGCAAGTCGCGTTCTCGATCCCGCGGTCGCAGTCGTCGCTCGAGATCGCGCAAACGTTCGCGCTCGCGTCACCGACGCTCGCGTTCCCGTCACCGGCGTCGATCCCGATCGCGCTCCAAGCACTCTCGATCCAAGGACCGCCGGCGCAGCTCGCCTTCGCGGCGACGCAGCAGCTCGCGCAGCCGCCATCGTTCGCGTAGCAGATCGCGGCGATCGAGGTGCGACTAATCTTATCAATTTTCAGAATTGTTACGTTAAATATTATATATAAACCATTTGTTGATTCGACTCATAATCTGAATAAGTAAAATATCTTATTATTATTTAAAAAAATTAAATGCGATACTGCATATATGAAAATAATCGTATCATATTTATTATGTATATTAAATCGTAATTTTTTTAGATCACGTCGATCGCCCTCGAGATCAAAGGAACGCAAGAAGAGGTCACCGCGACGTCGCAGCCGCTCGCGCTCGCATAGCAAGCGCTCCAAGTCCAGGTCCAGACGTTCGCGCTCCAAATCCAAATCAAGATCGTCCAAGTCTAAATATTCGGACAAGTCTAAGGACAAGGAGCGTGAGAGGCGTAGCAAAGACAAGTCGGACAACGGCAAGAGGAGTGATAGCGACCGGGAGAGGCCTGAGAAGGAAAGCAGCAGAAGCGAAAAGAAGTCTAGCAAGGAGAAGCGATCCAGTGATAAGTCGGAATCGAAACAATCGGAGGAGAAGGGTAGATCCGCGTCGGAAAGCAATGACAGCAAAGACAAGACGACAGAATCAGAGAGCTAGAGGAAGACTCGGACACAGTCCCATTTGCATTCGATCATTTCGTTCATTTCAAAAAAACTATCATTTTTTCGAAAAAACTATCATTTCGAAAAAACTATTATTTCGAAAAAACTATCATTTTTTCGTCGCTACGTGTATTGATACAAGATAGAGAAATACACGCATTTATATATATCGAGGTTCTTCTTTCAAAATGATGATTTATTCATGTTGATTTTTAATTCACATTGATAGAAATATCGTTTAGGATTCAAGGATCGACTTTTACTCTCTTCTTTTTTGGAACAGGCGGCGGCTTGATTTTGTTTTGCTCGTCGATCATTTCCATTTTAGACGCGCTTTTAGATGATCTACAAGAAAAGAGCGAATAAAATGCGTTATTATATATCCTATGATATATAATACAGTCTTGGTCATAGACAAGAGCGTCTTTAATCGATAATTGTATTATGTCAAATCGCTCAATAATTCATAATTCGCTTAAAAATAATAGCGATGTTTTAAGAATTGTATTACTCATTGTATATCGATAATTAAATTATCGTAATCGACTATGAAAATTTAGTTGTAATTTTTAGTTTGCGAATACTAATCTGTTTTGATTTACTACAATACATTAAAGGTGCTTCATACTTTTGACCAGAACTGTAAAAGATCAAATCAATAAGTAATAAAGCACGAGAGTAATTAATCAATGAAGAAGAAATATATTTCTATATAAGGATAATATATATTGCAAATTATCGTTAGTTTTTCAGAAGCAAGTATACCCTGCTATGTCCTGGTTCTCATAAACGGCCACGTCGTCGTAGATTTCCATTTTCACGGGAACTGGTGCACGGAAGAGCGATTTTTGCACATTTTTTATGGTCGATCTCCTCTTCAGTACCATCTGCAATTTTTTTATTATGAATTGTTTAACTATTGTGTAATTTAAAAGTGTTTTTCTTAATGTTTTATTCATCACCATTCCTGCGTTTCTATCTTGCGAAAAGGTAGAAGTCGAAGTCATTTCCATAGAGTCATCTATGTGTACCTTCTTACGCAACACATCGTCCACTTGACAGCTTCCTGTCGATTACAACAAATATCATTCACTATAAGATGTTTTAAAAGTGAAACACTTTTGTGGGACATTTCATAAAATTGCTATAAATTACACAATTGTTAATGTGCTTACGCATTATGCATTCATCGTATTGACCAAGTGGATCTATTTCCAAAAATGTAGATAATGTATTTGGATAACGCAAGTCCATAAATATCATTATAATCGCCAGAAGAACACAAAACAAACCTGCAATTAAATATATAGAAGATGATGCTCTGAATATCGCGGAAAAAGTAAATAAATACAAGTATTATGAGTCTTACTAGAAAAAATAAAGTGAGTAAATGGCAATAATCTCTTAATTTGATAGTATTAACATTGATAAACTTTAATTCAATATCAAAATCGGTAATTTTATTGATTATTTTGATAAAAATTTCAGGAAAGAGCGCGCAAAGAAAGAAATTAAAATTTTTATAATTAAAATAATAAGAGAAAATTTATGAAAAAGAATTTGATGGGAAGAATATCAGAATCTAAGAATGCGGAAATTGAAAAATCAGCATCCGAAAATTCACGCGTATTCAAGATTCACATTATAAATGGCGAGTGACATCGACAACCATTAATCTAGATAATATCTAAATTAATTACCGCATCCGAAAGTCATCCAGAAATGCAGACCTAATGCCATTTTAATGACACCGTCTTCGAAAGGAATTACAAGTGGGATTGGATTGTGTACACAAACCCATACGAGACAAGTTAATAATTGCAAGCCGCCTATCAAGCCGGTTAAATAGGCGACGTACCGGCTCACAGACTGCAGGAATATGTTAGCTAGTATCCAGCATGCGAAGGCGGTCCTGCAAATCGTCGTGAATTTTCGAAATATTTTTCTGTGAGGAAGGTAACTTATCTTAATTGTTAGACTTGTTTTAGCATCAATTAAGAGCAATTTGCGAAAAATAGATACATTTTACGCAGGGAATGCAAAATTTTTTATTTCTTTTATATTTATATATTTCTGTCTTATACTTTTTTATACTGACCACAGTAAGATGTGACAGTACCACCCGGCAGTTCGATAAAATCTCCCGAATCGAATACCTTCTCCATCAATAACAAAATATTCGGCAATCCATAAAATGGGAATGGGCAAACCCTTTCTTTGTCCTTCGCGAAAGGTCCTTTGCAGCAGTCCGGCTACAACAATTTTATTTAAATACTAAAATATTTTATTTAAATAGCAAAATATATAATAATTTACAATGTATATATACCGTAAGGTCCGAAACCGATTCTGCCTTGGTCCCATGTCCATGGAAATCTTTCATTATAATCAATTGTTTCCTTTGCGAGCAGTGTGCCTTCTTCTGGATCAGCTAAAAAGAATTTTCAATTAGAATGTGATTTCAAATTTTATTTGCAAGAAACGCGCATTAAAGAATTTAATCTGTAAAATTAATATACTTAAATAATCTTTTGGAAAAAGTTTTTTAAATTTATAAAGAATATTAGATTTCACAGATTTATTTTACGAAAATCATCTTTTGAAAATTATTTTATCTTATAGAAAGGTATCTCTTTTTTATCGCGTATATTGCTGCTAAAAATCGCCTTGCTTTAAACTATACTACTATTATTTATTTAAGTTTAATGAAGTATGTGTTGCTCTCGAACAACTTCGTATGAGCATGTATGTAAAATTTTCCTTTGAGATTGTTCTTTCATTTATTTTCGTTTATCCCGTTCTTTCACATGACAGATACTTATTTAACGATAAAATTCCTGAAGATGTGAATCTTGTATCTTTTTATTTTTGACTAATTTCCATAAATTACCTTTCAGCGTAATATTCACCGATCTCAGTCCTATCTTAACTGCCATTTGAGCCTCGATCTCCTGGTCTGCGCCAGCTCGATAAGGTGTTTTGCTCTTCGTACCACCGTATTCCCATTCTTGGCCAAAGTTCTGTACTGCAAGTTAACATTCAACGATGAATTAGTATATTTGGCAAGTATAATAAAAATAAAATTTCTTTTAAAGATATTTACCTATTAACAAGCATCCAATTACGATGCTGAAGCCGATTTTTATAGTTACATAGATGCTCTATGTGATAATGACATAATTATTTCATTAGTATACATAGAATTTATAGAAAAAAATCTGCAGTCAAAATATGAGTGAAAGAAATCTACATAATTTCAGCACAATAATCTTAAAATCTAATACTTAATGCAAAATTCGAGAGTTGTAATTAATTGTAATTATATTATTTCAAAGATCTAAGTAATATTATATCGAATTAAATATTACATGATTATATGATTAAATATCATATGAAAATATAGTTAAAATACAGCTTTTTCGTACTCTAAAATATTATTTCGTGATATTCTAAAGTAGAAATTTAGATATAATTTTTCGTTGGTGTGTATATAAAGAAGAATAGCTTGTCTGAATTTATCCGCATAAATTTAATAAAGAGTTTTTTAGGAAAACATTCTCATTATTTTGAAGATGATATTAAATATAAGGAAATGTGATGTATGCTGTCAGAAAACGTCTGAAAGATCTCGAATATCTTTCGGAGTATTGCATTATTTGGGGAACATTTATAACTGGAATCTTTTCATTATATTTCGATCTATACTTACTTGCCTCTTGCGGTAGCCCGGTATAATACTGATATAAGCGATTGAGATAATTACGAAAATCGCGACCAGTATGGTCTCGGTCACGTCTATTGTCACTGGAGTATGATGCGCGGAATATTGCGAGGGAAAACCCTCCGATCGCCCGAACTGAAACATGCCTAATTTTTATTTTCTTCAACAAATAATTCACTGTTTTTTTTTTTAGATTTGATGAATATTGCGAAAGAGACGTTGTTTGATAACGCGTGGACAATTTAGAAATTTTAAAAGGATGTTCGTGCCATGAGAAACTCATCAATGTAGCAGCTTTATCTGAATCTTTTTTCCGGTTATCCTTATACTTGGAGCTGAATGACTAAAACCTCAACTTCTCTTATCGCTAAACTTCCGCATTCGTTAAATCACGTATAAATTAGTATCGAATAACTATGCATCAAATAAATACAATTTTTTTCTTTTAGATTTCTTAAAATTTTTCAAGAAATCTCTAAACTTTTAATGCTGTAAGATTTATGAATTTTCTATTATGCTTATTCTTATTATTATGTATTATATATTTATATTATTTTTATTATATATATTTATATTATATTTTATTATATGTTATTTTTATTATATATATCATATTTATTGTTCTTTTGATACAAACGCATTGTTTAATTAGAATAATAATTAAGATAATATTTTTTAAATCGAATATATATATATATATACATTTACGTTTATATACAATTAAACTAATTATTTATATATATAATAATTATTATATTAGAATATAGTATTAATGCTACTCTTACAGTATAGTTATTTTATATAATTACATTTATTATTATAAAAATGACTTTTTCATAATTGCATGTACTTGCTTTTCACTTATTTTAAACTTTATGTATAAATAATATATAAATTCTCTGTTCGTTACACATTCATATATATCTTTATATATTTTTTATTGTTATAACATATTTGAATTTCATCGTTCTTCGCGCGTTATAATGGCTGAAACTAGCAAAAAAAAAGTACAAGTGGTACATCTTGTATCGAAAAAGTTCATGAATTACTCACGTGTACATGACATTGCGCGATATCAGGTTAACCGCTTGTCATTAATTCTAATGTCATTTACCGTGAGTTAGAGCAATTCTTATCAAGAAACACAATCAAAATGACAGTGAGTTTTGCGAGTCTTTATAGTCACATTTTTTTCATAATAATTGTTTATTTATAATTAAACACTACTTCTATAAAGAAGATTTTAACTGTTTGAGATACTCGTATCATAAGTTGACTTAAAAATAATATAAAATTCTCTTATTTGCATGTCATCGTTATCAGCGATGACTTGAAAATTATAAAAATATATTCGCTTCTGAGTATCTGATTTGTATTCTGCAGACGAAAAAAGGTAAGGTATTAACCAAGGGAGCGAAGCAAATACAGGAGGAGAATGTTTCCACGCTGAGTTTCTACACCAATATGGCTTTAGGAGCAATGGGAATTTATTTCGCTGTAACAATGATGCTGTTCGAGTTAACTGCATTAGCGATAGTAAGTTCTACATCTGATAAACTCTGATTCAAAATATATTGTAGTTACTCAAAAACATTCCTTTTTAATAGCATGTGTTGTTATCTCGTTACAGACAATAATGATATTTTCTACAATTGTATATATAGGAAGCTATCAATTCATGGCCTACATGGCTCGTGCTACATATTCAGAATCAGGTCAACTCCTAGACTCTGGTGTTGATCTCAATATGGAAGGTGGTATAGCAGAGTGAGTATTTAGACACAATGTTTTTGTGTTTGCTGTTATGTTGTTGTACTCTATGAGATTCTTTTACTGCTTATTACATAAGGCTTTTTTTATTTTATTTATAGACATGTTAAGGACTTAATCATATTGACATCAGGAATACAAATCCTGTCCCTCATTTCAAACTATTTCTGGCTGTTGTGGCTTCTGGTAAGCATTCTAGCAAAAAGTAATTACAATATATCTGCATGTACATAGAATTCTCATTGATACAAAAGTTTTATGATATAAAAATTCCACAGGTACCATTGAGAGGAAGCTGGATGCTCTGGAAGCAAATCTTGGCTCCGTGGTTTTTCGCCCAACCACAAGAACAGCCTGAAATAAGTGAAAAAAAGCAACGCAAGTTAGAAAAAAAAATGGCGAGACGACACTAATAAAATTACCAAAAGTTGTCACAGTGCAATACGACAATTGCATAATAATTGATTCAACTGGGAACTGGAAAAGTTTGAGTCTGGGAAGATAAGAATATTAAAATATAGATCTTCCTTTTGCTTCAAGATGTGGAAAATTGCTATAATAGAATACAATTTGAAATCGAACGAGGTTTTGAGATTCGTGCAATTTTACAAGGGGCAAGTATGAAAAGAAGAAAGAAACAGTTTTGCAGAATTCACAAGAATCGCGAACTGAGAAATAGATTTCGTTCTTACTGGAGCATTCCGTAATTATTTCTATAGATAGACGACATTGATATATAGTCTCAAAATTAGAAGGATTGAAACAAATTCTTTTCTTATTTAGTAATATCTACGGACTTATCCCTATATAAGTCGAAGGTAAATAATACTAAATAATCATTAGAATTTAATAAACGTAACACAAATATCTTAATATATATTGATACTATTACATATTTATTATATATTTTAATAGCTATTATCATCTTTGGCTTATATTTATAGGAATAAAACCGCAGAAATCGTTAGATGGAAAGTATCTTGGCGCTTTCATTTTTATTTGTTTAACTTTGTTAATTATAATGCTAAAGTGAACAGTGTTTTGTAATTATAACGATAATGTTACGGCAATGGCTCCGTCTTATAAAGATCTTCCATTGTGCGTGCGAGAATTTGTAATAAAGTGGTGAATAGGTGCCTTTACGAAAACGGAGATATTAACGATGTCAAAACGCGCGTTCAAAAAATATATAGATGAAAGTCAAACAAGGTAATAGATAATGATACTTGTGTATTATAGTTTTGAAAGTTCAATCATTCTCCTTCCAATGTAAATGAAAATCCGACTTACAACATATTATCATTATTCAGGAATGTGTATATTACAATTATATTATTATTTAACGCCACATAAATATAAATCACGTTATTTATTAGGTTCTGAAAGTTGACAAATTGACGCATCACAGTATTCCATTTAAGTCTAATGTTATATACATGTATATATAATCATATCTTTGTATGGGAATGTGGAAATTTACATGAATTAACAATATTTCAATCTTTGTATACACAGCTTTACAGTTTTTTTTAAATAATAATTATTGGACTCTATTCTTGTATATATTGGTCACGAAATGCTTATAATGTGCGAAGAATCTCTTTAAAATTAGGCCAACATTTGTACTTCTTATCTAAACATGTCCATTTAATTCACAGCTTTTATTTTGGCTTTCATACATAAACGCCTCTGTTCAGTGAAAAATTCGCAATTTGTATTTATTAATTAAAACTTATTACCTTATTACTTAAAATCAAATTCATCCTATTATAGTAATTATATTACTTAAATAACGGCGAATTTTATCCGAGAGACAATTTTAAAGAATCCGCAGTCGAAAAATCACGTATAATTAGAAGAAAATATTCAGAAAGATACAAATTCACTTGGTCTATAAAAAAAACTTCCCTGGAAGACTTCAGCATTAAATAAGAAATATTGAAAAAAATTGATTTTAATGCAGTTAAATTAAAGGAAACAAATATACACATGTGGAACTAATTTATCTCGATGTAGACTATGAGAATAAATTGTATGAAATATTTTTCAATTCTATAATATTATAATTCAACACAAAATATAGGCTGAAAGAATTTCAACTAAGATAAAAAAAAGAATATACTATATACAAAATTATTGATTTTATTTACATGAAAGCATACTGAAATGCATTAAATTGTAGAGAAGTTATTTGCTTGTACTTTAAAAAATTTTAAAAAAAATCTTAGGGACATAGTACTTTCAACGATGTAATAAGTAATTTCTTAGAATATCTACAAATTTCTATTACTACAAATGCAAATTGAATGATATATCGATTTCACTGAACAGCAGAGCGGACGGCACCGTCAAGTATAGAATCTAATTAATTAGCAAAACTAATATCTAGATTCCATTTTTTCAGTAAATGTAAATGTTTTGCAATTAGAACAAACATCAATATTGCTCTGTAACTAGAATATAAACCTTTAATTTCTAGGATCAGTTATATAATATGCAACAGTTATTTTCGTAAAAATCCAAATCAGAGAAATATTGAATATTTACCTTCTTTTATTTTACAGCATATCGTTTGTTCCAATTGCTGGGTATTAATACAGAATTATACACAGACCAATATAATTACTTTGAAATGTAGCATGGAATAATCTCTCTTAAACATTACTGGTATCTAAGCCCTTTTTCTTTCTATAATCATATTCTGATTGATAACTCGGTGGATGATTGTGATCGTGCACCCCTGTCGGCATGAACCTCTCGGCGATCACCGAGCATTTGCCGCGGCAACCACGATGTTGCTCCGCGCAACGATAATGCGAATTGTTATATATCTTAGAACGGGAGGTCAAATTATATACGTATCCCTCATGAACTAGTTGCGGTTTGCCTCTGGCAGATAGCCTATATATCACTGGTTCCACAGCTGTAAATTACAATTTTTGTTTCACGACTGGATGTTTAAGGTTTATTTCAGATTTAGTAAATTAATAGTGATGCTTGGATCTGTTTGGTTCATGGAAATTAGTTTTATACATATCTCAGAACAAACTATTTTATTAAAGTACTTGATCTTTAAAGCTTTTTTTTTCAATAAACAAACAATATAAATGTAAATGAATAATATTTACTTCAAATTTTTACAATGTGTACAAGCAACATTACTTTTACTCATTGAATGTACAATACATATATGTTTTTAACAATTATTACATCGTGTACTATATTATCATCTCTTTCAATCTATTGCAATCTTGTGCAATTTTTTTAATTAATCCTGATATTTCAATCGCATTTATAATTTGGATAAAGACCTAATACTTCCCATTAAATTCGGCAATTTCTTTTTCTATATTCTTTAAAATTGATTCCCTAAATCCTCAAGAAATATAATCAAACCCATTTATAATACAAGTCTAGACATAAAAAGATCCACGCATTATCAGGCAAGAATATAAATAACTGACATAGATAATTCTATAAAATATCATACCTGATTGTACCAAATTTTCTTCCAAATTTGGTTCATTAGGCAACTCAATTATTTCTTCGTTATCATTATTAGCATTGCTAGTCGTGTCATGTTTGACATGACTAGCAATGTTATCCTTTTCACTTTCAGAGTCATTAACCTCTTTCTCATTATCATCTATTAAGAGATGATCTTTATTGTTGACATTTGGCTCATTTTTGGAATCTTTTACTGAATTGTCATTTTCAACCACATGTTTCTTTCTCTTTTTTATGTTTCTCTTGGCTATCTTATGAAAATGTGAAGATTCGTCTGAGACATTTTCTCGTTCATTCATGGCATCTGATAAGATAGTTACATTTTCAGAATCATTCTGCGAATCTGACACATTGACATAATTGTTTAACAGCGGTATAATTTGCCCCTCGCCACCTTCCAATCCTTTTATCTGAAGCATCTGTGCCATCTTTAGGAAAGTTGGCAGATCTTCCTGTCTCACATTCACTTCTCCTTGGTACATGAATCTCAGCAAAGCTACAATTTCTGCATGTTTTACATCTTTCAATATTATTACTGGATGTTGGCAGGGATTTTCCTAGAAAGACAATTCCAAATTTTTAGCTTGAAAATATTTTTTGCAAGATGTGAATAATAATGAAGTTGTACCTTAAATATATTTTTGAAGTAGGGACTACACACAGAAAGGACTAGTTTGTGGGCAGCCAATAATTGTCCCTCCACAGCAAGTGTTACATCAACTAAATCATTCTCACTCAAATGAGAGAGAAAACCAGAAGATAGGTTGTTAGAAAAGTTATTCCATTTCAAGGAAAATTCCTTCGCCGATGATACTGTAGCCATGTTTTCTTGTGCTAAGGTAATTAACCTTTAAAAACATGCAAGCTTTTTAAAATTAATTATTTAAAAAATTATTAAATGTTAAATGTATAATATTAATTAAAATATGTTTTTGTATAAAGATTCCTTAACATTTATATATATGTATGTATGTTAGAAATAATTTAATAATATTGTCATATCTTTAATAATTAATTAAAATGAAAATTAATATTCCTGAAATAAATTAGAATTTAGACATGTGAAACAATAACATTTATCAATATCTTTCAATTATTATATATTATATATTGAATGTATAAATTGTACAACACATTCTGTTACTATATATACTTCGATAATTATTATTTTGAATGTTCTTATAAAATATTTCCAATGATTGACATTTTATATAAGTTTAAATATTTTAATCGTCTAAAGATTACGATAACTTATATCGCTGGATATAAATAACGAAATTCATTACCAGTTTATATTAAAACGTGATTTTGTATTGAAAGGGAAACGCACTTATTTCGCCTATTTTACGATAGCTGTCAACAATTCTGTGTCATAAAAAAAAGGAATAATGATACGGCTGCTTCACATCAATTTTCATCATCGTCTGAAAATTCCGAGTTTTGACGTTTCTACAACTTGAAATTAGGCACATTCGGAATATGCATGAAGCATGCGCATCTAGATTATTTTTATATCGTGGCTCAGAATTGCATCTGACGATTCGACATGTAGGTGGAAAAAATTTTAAACTTGAAATTTAAAAAAAAAGCAATTTTTAATATGTATAATATTAAACTGACTAATAGTAATATCATTTTTATATTATAATGAAATATACGAATATCATGATACGTATGCATCGAATGTATCTAATTTTTTTTACAAAAAAAAATCGATGGGAGCGAGGAATCGAACCATCGGACGGTCACGCGGGTAACGTAAACAAATTCATGACGTTTGCATGACTATAAAATTTACATAAAGGGTCTATCGCGTTCGTCTTTCCTTCTCTTCCTAAATATTTAAAAAACTGATAGTAGTAAACTCTGAATAGAAAATGTATAAAGTGGACACGGCTAGCGCGCTGCGCGAAGCTACGGAGCCCGGTGTGATAACTCAAAGTATACTTGTTTCCCTAGCGATCGACCAGGGACCGAGGAGAGAAGCCGGCAGATTGTTCCTCGAAGACGGAATCGAATTGGACGGATTGAAAGAAATTCGCATCGAGTTCCTTAGTAAGTATTTATAATAAATGCTTACCTCTCTGGTGAAAATAAGTTGCAGTAATTTTTATGAAAATATTACAATTTTCTACAAATTTGGAAAATTCAGAGTAAATTGTAAAAAATATTTACAAATTTTTACGAACATTTTTGTGAGCTATATATAGTAAGTAGAAATTGTAGAAATTGTAGATTATGTGAAAAAAACTAAACTGTATGTAATAATGTAATTATAGAAAACCACAAAATTTTTTTTTCATAAATTTATAAAAAACTACATAGTCTAACAATAAGTCACAGAAATAATTTAAAAAGTTGTTATATCATAAAAATTTTACTACATCATAAAAGCTTTAGATACATAAAAAATTTTAATTTTTGCATAATTTTCGCTTGAAAAGTGAAATTATTTCCATTAGGGATACACATACACACACAACATTATATACAATGATGTGAATTTTTCGATATTCTAATATTTTCATCCCATATCCGTTGTAGATATTCTAAACATTGATCATCTTTGGCCGTTGAAAAATCTAGTCAAATTATCACTATCCCATAATGTTATCGAGAGAATCGAGAATCTGGATGAACTTGTCCATCTCAGAGAATTGGATCTCTCCTTTAATCGTATTAAAATTATGGAAAATTTAGATAATTTAGATCAATTGGAAATTTTGCTTTTGTACAGTAATGAAATCTCTATTGTACAAGGCATAAATAATTTAAAGAAATTGATAATTTTGAATATTGGCAAAAATAAGATCATGGACTGGAAGCATGTATGTGTACATAATTAACATTCTCGCTCTCCTCTTTTCTTTCTCACACTATACATAATTGCCCTGGCGAAAATAATTATCGGAGCGTAAGTCGAATGTAAGGAAAGAGTAACAGAAGTGTAAACGAAGCTTCTAGGAGGCGTAAATTGAAACAACGAAACGTAAACGAAGTGTTAACGCTTCATTTACGTTTCGTTGTTTCAATTTACGCCTCCTAGAAGCTTCGTTTACCTTCTGTTACTTTTCCTTACATTCGACTTACGCTCCGATATTTATTTTCGCTAGGGTGCTTTTTTATTATTCATAAAGTTCTATTATTGATACAGGTCATATATTTACGTGATTTTAAATCATTAAGAAGTTTAAACACATGCGATAATCCTTGTACTGAAATAGATGGATACTTGGATTATCTGTTTGCATTTGTGCCGCAATTAATTTACTATCAATATAGAATGATATCTGAAAGCGAGCGTCAATCCGCCATCGATAAGCATTAGTAATTATTTTAATATAAAAATATGAGAAAAATCTTTACATTTTACACTACATATGTAAGTAATTGTGCTACTTTATTTCTATAGTCGTATTATTAGTAATCTCGAGGAAAACGAGACAAAAGTACAAACAGAATTAGCATTACAACAAGAACTTAAAGACAGGCTTGCATTACTATCTGCATCATATATGGAGTATCTCGATGAAGATTATCTTTTTGAACAAATGTTTTCTCTCGATGAAGGTAGATTTATTTTATTTTTCCTTTAGTATGCATATACATACACTATACCATATTTATTTAAACATATAATAGTTGGCAGGAAATTATCCACAATAAATGAAAATACACAGAATGCATTTGAAGAATACAAAAAAACTTTTTCTGCAATATGCCATGAATTATACGAATTAGGTTTACGGGAACATGATAAAAGAACAGAGGAAATAAGATTATTTGAATGTGTTGTTAACGAAGGCAAGGAAAATAAACAAAACGTAGCAAGAAAGTGAGAAATATAAAATTGACAAGAACTAAAACGTTATTTTTAAAAATAATTTATAATTTTCAAAAATTAATTTTAATTATGTCAATCACATGGGTGTGATCAATTTTTATTATTAATATATAGATGTTTTTTATATTATTTAACTTTTCTTTCTACAATTCATTTGTTTAAGAATTGTGGATGAAGTACTCGAGAAAAAAACGGAAATATTTACAAACATAAAAAATGTAATGACAGCTTTAATAGAGGGACGAGAGGGAGAAGCCAATGCAACTCATGACATTACTGCGAAAGCGACGGAATTGTATAATGAATTCAATAATTTATTATTTAAAGCACGAAATCAATTAATGTCTAAAGAAGTTATATTACATGATCAGATGGAAGTACGTGACATTAATTTACAAAAAGTATCACGAATAAAATTAATTTAAAAATTAGATTGAGAAAGATTTGTTTTTTTTCATAACAAAAGGATATAAATGAAGTCTTTAGAATTAACATGATGGACATGATCAATTTATTCTTAGAAACCGCACGAGGATATTTTTCTTTATTACGAAAGTCACAAGCTGAATATAATAATACTATAAATGAATTAATTTCACATTATATAAGCGGTTTTGCGGATGAGGTACATATACTAGCTGATCTTAAAGATTTGCGTGGTGACAAGGATACTTTGGTTACTACGCTTACCGCGTCACACGATATACACTTGCAAGTGAGCATGGAAATTTTCAAAACTATTAATATAATTGATAAATAAAATAATTAATAAATATCGAAATAATTACAGGTAATAAATAATCGAGAGGAACTCATGGTAAATCGACTCAATAATTGGTTTAAAGATTATATGAATCAATTAATTGTGTAAGTAATTATTATTCTTATAACATTTTTAATATTTTTAATATTATAAATGAATGCGCGTTTATTCTTGGATACTTTATAAATAGAAAAAATTTTTCTAATTACATAAAACTTTTAATAAACAGAAATGAAAATAAAAGAAATCATCAACAAATATTGGAAATATCGCATTTCTTTGGATTTCTAGAGCAAGAATTTAAATTGCTAAGTCCATCACAAGAATTAGGCTTGATTGATATTGGCTTAGATGATATATTGGAAGATTAATAACATGTTACGACATTCCCTCTCTTTTATTTAATATAAAAAGAAGATAATCTGGAAAATAAAGTGAGTATTTCTCTCACATATACATATATTTATTAAAATACATTCTGTGACAAAATATTTTGTATATAAGGTTATATATATATATATATATATATATATATATATATATGTATGAAAAATCAAATGAAATTAAGAAGAAGTTCACAAAGATACAAGATCAATCAAAACAAAATTACAGAAGGCTAAAAACCAAGCGCCAATGTAAAAGCGTAAAAAAATATATAATTATTATTAATAAATCACATTAAGTATAATAAATCAGAGAAAATACATAATATATATAAGATAAAAAAAAGCGTGGCAAACGTTTCGGCCTACACCAGGCCCTTATCAATGTCATTACAAAAATATTATAAAGTGTGAGCGGAAATAAAATAAAAATAAAATAAAAATATATATCAAAAATTAGAAAAAAAATGAGACATGGTCAACGGTATGAAAAACGATATATATATATATATATATATATATATATATATATATATAATATATGTGTATAATATATGTGTATGTAAATAATTTTGATCTGGAATTCTTTCAAAAATGTACTTGAACTTCTTGGCCTTAGATAATAATTATATTCAATAATATATTTTTTATATGCTTGCATATATAGAATAATTTCAGAATATATAAAACAAAAATATTGCCCTTTACAGAGATAATGGCTGCGTTCAGCAGGAAGAGCTGCTTTGCAACTGTTGTAAAATTCGTGAATCTGATTGGAGTATGCTCTTAGATTCAGTCAAAATTAAGAGCATACACCAATCAGGCTCACGAATTTTACAACAGTTACAAAGCAGCTTTTTTGCTGAACGCAGCCATTAATATCTGTTTCCCAATACTCAAAAAGATAACTTATATTTTTGGTAATAATATCCTATCAATTTGTTGAGATCAACTTCCTTATTTCTTTTCGTTCACTGAATTAAATTATTTCACATGAGCGCAGGAAAGAGATGATTCTATTCTGAGTTTATTTCTATTCTTTTTCTTCTTAGTATTTTTCTCTATTTGATAAAATGTGTTCATTTCATTATTTTTTTCGATCGATTCTTTCCTTTATTTTTTTCTGACAACATTCTTATTCATAATAATTTAATTTCAATAATTTTTTATTCGTAATATTTTTTTTCTTTTTTCAGACTGCATTGCACTCATATCACATGGACAAGATGCTATTTCTTTTTTTGTATTGATATTTATTTCAATATTTGAATATATTCAAAAATATATTTGAGAGTAAAAAATCCTCTAAGAGGAAATGAGACACTAGAGACTCGTAAGCGTTAAAAAATGCTAATAAAGTAATAAAAACCCAAATACAAATTACCATGTCTGATCTTGGATGCCTATCAAAGCCGATCCTCTTCTTCAAGTGTAACAAATTTTTTTTACAATAAAATTGGAAACGGGAAAAAAAAGATATGTAAAAGCAGGAGAAAGGAGGAAAGGAGGAAATTTGTGGAATTGAATTATCACGCTTTACACGATATACATTTGTAAATGCAAGCACATATGGGAAATTTCGAAACTATTAAGATAAGTGATAAATATAAATGATAAAGAAAAGCACGGAAAGTATTTACAGGTGATGGATAATCGAAAAAATATGAATCAATTAATCGCGTAAGTATTATTATTCTAATAATATTTTTAATTCATAAATTTGTTGTATATTTTGTAATAAAGAATTTTGTGATTATATAAAATTTTGATTAAATGGGATATATATACATATAAAATAAAAAACATTGTCAACAAATGTTGAACATATCGCATTTTTTTGAATTTCAACAGAAAAAAAATTTAATCTTCTATTACAAACATTAGACTTGACAGATATTGACTTAGTTAGATGACAATTAAAGATATAATGAATATGTTACGATAGTTTGCCCAGTTTAGCAATATGCAATAAAGTTTGGGAAATAAAGTTACACACACACATATATTAAAATATATATTCTAACAAAACATTGTATAAGTAAAAGTTTATAAAAGTTTCATATATATATACAATTTTTGTCAAATTCATTCATTTTTTTCGAAAATGTAATTTATAATAAGTCTAGATGTCAATTGCAAAAATATGCAATAAAAATAATACACCTTTTCTTTTCTACACATATGTATATGAATAATTTTGTGTGATAACAACAATATTGTTTTATTATAAAAATATTAATTATTGTTTTCGTTTCAACTGTTCAATATAAAGTTTAAGACCATGTTGTACTTTTGGTAACTGTACATATTCTATGAATCTGTTAAGATCAACTTCCTTATTTTCTTTCATCCATTGAATTAGATCGTTTCGCATATCGAGCTTAGTTACAGTCCTTGCCATACCTTTATTGAAAACAATGAATGATTATTGTAAAAGTATAATTTTGCAAAATACATAATTAATATATTTTCTTACTTTGTATATTATTGTATGATAATATGTAATTTTTACACTTTTCAATTGCATCAGTTTTATCTTTAGCGAGCTCATCCACGAGTTTAATTTGCAATGCTTCTTCAGGTTTAAACAATGATCCTCTAAAATATTACATCGTACATAACATCTTATTACATAACATGTCATAGATTAAGCTTACATACCTTAAAAGCGCTAATTCAGCTTGTCGATAGCCCAACAGTGAGATGTAGGGATCTTTGAACCATTTAGGAGCAACTATGCCTAATTGAGTTTCATTCAATCCTATAGTGTGTTTACCTTCAACGAAAACTCTGTATTCCGTAGATATGGCCAACAAACAACCTCCAGCAGGACTAGAGCCCTGTAAAACAAGAGAGTTTTGTTTACATCAAATTATTAAAGATATGTACATGGTATAGCACTTGAAAAAATATCTGTACATTGATAGCAACAGCAATTGGAATATTCAAACTGTAAAGAGTCAACCAAGTGTCTTGCAATGTGCTCCAAAATTCAGTAATTCTTTTTTTATCAGTATTAAACATTTCTGTGATATCTAATCCTGCTGAGAATATGGTTGGCAAAGATGATGTTAGTATGACTCCTTTACTGCGATTACTTTGAGCTTCCAGTAAAGATGTTTTTAATGCACTTAATAATTCTGTGTTTAAACTGTTCACAGGTGCTTTTGCCATAGATATGATGTTAATCCCTGTTCAATGATTGAATAAAATAAAATTAGAAAAATAGCCATATATTAAAAACACATGATAGAAACAACAATATTGTTACCTGTATCATCTTTTGTAGTTTCAATAAGTTTCGGTGTTGTAGCATAAAATCTTCTGAGATATACCTGCCTTCCAGCAATTAGAATTTTTGAAATAGTCATTTTGGAACTATTGAAAAGAAATCCTGATTTTAAATATAACAATTGAAAATTAGATATTTTGAAACTGCACGTTTATTACTAATTTACAACAAATAAAATAAAATAAAAAAGAACAATATTTGTATGCACCTAAAATGATCAATGTAGTCACGTAAATCTTGTAAGATTGTATTTAAATTTCAACGTATTTAGCATAAATAATCAGTTATATTATAATCAGTGAAGAACAAAAAATAAATCTATCAGTTTTTTTTATTTATCTCCAATAGGTTTGTTCTTTTTAGCTGAACTGGCTGCACTAGAAAGTGTACACAGAAACGTTCTTTTTAGCAGAAGTGACGTGTCAGATGCTGCTGTTCTTTTTAGCAGTGCAGTACTATTCAGTGCAACAATTCACTGCACTGCCCTGGGTCTTGAGTGCAGCTATGCAGTTCAATATGGCTGCGTTCAGCAGAAAAAGCTGCTTTGCAACTGTTGTAAAATTCGTGAGCCTGATTGGTGTATGCTCTTAATTTTGACTGAATCTAAGAGCATACACCAATCAGATTCACGAATTTTACAACAGTTGTAAAGCAACTTTTTCTGCTGAACGCAGCCTATGGCGATGTATTTAAACACAAACAGCAGTTTAACTTTTAATTAATAACGCATTAATTGCGAAAAAAAGAGATATAATAGTCATGAAAATAATAATATATAATAATGTTAATATAAATTAATATAATAATATTAATATAAAGAATATAGATGAAAACAATTATTAATTAATATAAAAATAAAAAAAAATTAAATTTAAAATAAATTTTTAATTATAATTAATAAATTTAAAATTAATTTTTCTACAAATTTGTAATAAAATAAATTTCATTACAAATAATTGAAGAGTATTGATATTATACCGACTATTTTTGGTCATTTATTTTCAATATAAAGGTATAAGTAGTAAAAAGTGAATGCACGAATTTTTTCTTAATTATTATGTGGTATTTAATGCTCCAAGTTTTCTTATATTCTTATCATATATTGTCATTTTTAAATCTTAATCAATCAATTTTTAAATCTTAAATCATTTTTAAATCTTAAATCTTCAACATTTTATAAGTGAGTGTATTTTTATCAAAATCTAAAACATTTTGTAGATAAGTAGGTAAATAAAAATATATATAAACGCTAATGACGTAATAATAGCGAAACTATTTTTATGTATGATCGTATCCACGTGTCAATCTGTGAATTACTGTTATTGCCATATACACATACGTATATATTTCTCCTAAAAAATCGTAATCACACAGAGAGAAGTGTTCAATCTAGCGGTTTTCGAAACATCTTTATTGATCTTTATTGTGCCAGTGTTCGGAATTCTGAACAGATTCTAATTGCGGCTTTCGCCGCCGATCATCGGTGATCGTGGATGACCAATCGCGGACTGGTGCCAACATGGCTGCTAGTGCACTGCCTGCTCATCTTCTCGTGACATCGCCCTTTGTCTCGATGGCGCTCCTCTAATCGACGAAAAGCGGGAAGCCACGATCAGCGATCGGGAGAGAGTCTGAGAAAGAGACAGAAAGAGAAAAAGAGAGAGACGACGCTTTAAATGGAACGGCAAACTTCAATGGAAGACTTCAGCTAGCAAAAATGTCAACCCGGTCGCAGCTCACGAAGGATTTAAACGGTTCGTCTCCAGTTCGTAGTGTTTACGTTCCCGTCTACGTAGATCGGGCGAACTGTCATCCATTCTCTCGAACGATCTATCTCTATGTATTGGTGACAACTAATCTTACTCCGCCTTACATTCTCTATTTTCGCGAGTATCGTAATTGATTTCATCTGTCATTGTATCTTTTAATTAAAAAAAAAAAAAAAAGAAAAAAGAAAAGCGCGACAAGTGTATAATTCTCATGCTTACTTTTCGCTTAGTAATTTATCCCGCGTACGACTAAGTGAATTATTCATTATTTGCAGAATCGGTGAAAGCGTTACTTGGCAAGCATGTGAAAATATTGTTAAAAAACGTGGTGAAATTAGAAACAAAGCAGGATAAGCAGGAAAATCGTGTTCTCGTGAGTAATCTATTTTTCTCTGTCTCTCTTTCTATTTTTTTTCATGATAGTATATGTCGTATTTTGCATTAAGCTAAATTGATTTTTTTTTCTCTACTTAAGGTGTTTTCGCCATGTCGCCTCTTTCTATTATCGGCCAAAGTACCCACAAGAGTAAGTCGAATTGTTTGTATTTTTCTTGGTTTTGTGTTATGTACTTGTAACATGACATTTGAATTTTTATTTTTATAGATCGACTGCCATTTTCATTACCTAGAAATAACGGCCATAGAATCGAGAAGAGCCAATCAGCTATGTTTGACAGTTGGAGAACGATTTTACAACTTTACTACAACCAGTATAGGCGCGGATACTACAGAAGTGGATGCCATGATAGAGGCCTTACATACGGCAATCCGAAATATCTTTCCTACAGTACCATTAAAGTATGTTCAACTTTACAACTAAACAAACACTGTTTGCATTGATGAAATATAGTTTGTAATCTTGTTGATTACAAATCTTTGAAATATTATTTTTAGTTACATTATACGAAAAATAGAGGTCATACCAGCTAGCAGATTGCAAACTATACGAGGGAGCGAGTTAGCTAGAAGTACAGAGGCCACAAGACACACAGGGCCATGTGGTGGCTTTTCTACTCAATATGCATGCATGTGTGATTTGCACGGTGTACCATATAGGGAAGAAGTGGCATGGGTGAGATTATTGCTCCAATTTGTGTACTACTAGAATTACCTATTTGTACAAAAATCTTATTTACAAAAATACCAATTTCAGGACGTTGATACAATATATCTTTCACATGATACCAGAGAATTGAATCTGAGAGACTTTGATCATTTAGATCAGAAGGATTTAGTACCAATTATCTCGGCCTTGGAATATAATACTTGGTTCACAAAATTAAGGGCATCTCATCTCAAATTAAGTCACGAACCTCTAGATAGATTATTACATGTTACGCGAAGATCTTTATCCATTCAAGAACTCTATCTTGATAATCTCGGGATTAAATGGTAATGATTCTAGTGATGCGTATTATAGCTTTGTAGAAAAAGAAATTTAATGGCATATTTATAATGTACAATTATTTTGGTTTTAAAGGGATTTCGCTCACAAGCTGTCATTAGCTTTAATTTCTAATGCTAATACGATGCTGCATACAATAGATCTATCGCACAATATGATTGAGGATAAAGGTATATCATTAATTAATTCTAATAATTTATATTATATTGTATTTCCTTTTGTATTTTAAATCTTTATCTGCACTAGACCCATTAAGTAAATCTCCATTTGCCAGTTATTAGCCATAATTTCAAAACTATCCTGAACAGTTTTTCTTTACATTTTTTGTAGGAGCCTCTAGCTTGTGTGGGATAATAGCCAAGTTAATGCAAGGTGTGCCAATAACCATGTATTTTTATTATCCCTAGTAATTACTTACTAATATTTAATATGCTTTTGATGCATCTAGTTTTTCTTTCTTTTTTTTATTTGTTTTTTTTTTTAAACATTGCACTTTTATATTTTTATATTTTTTATAGTAATTATCCCCTTATATTTTTTCCTTTTATTTTAAATAAGTAATATCCTATGCATATATTTGTTCTGCATATAAGCATATCGTATTAATATATAAAATAGTATTAATATCTTGAATCAAAAATTTTTAATTATAAAATGCATTGTGTATGTTATTATTAATTTGTTATTCTAAATTTGTGATGTGTTTTTAAGGTGCTACGCATTTGAGTGGTCCTATTGGCAAGTTACCTAAAGGTTTACAGAAATTAAATTTGGCCCATTGTGGATTAACTGGAAAAGGTGTAGGTCAAATAGCTCACGCGTTAAGCTTGAATAGGAGTATGCCGACTAGCTTGCGGTATCTGAATCTTTCAGAGAATACCTTGAAAGATGATGTTAATGTGAGTTTGTAATGAATCATCAATTGACCTCGACAATAAGTTAGATGTATCTTAGTCGCGGCTAGAATACTAATTTGTGCATTTCATAATTGCAGAATTTGTGCAATTTCTTGGCACAACCTAATAGCTTAACACACTTAGATCTTAGCGGTACAGATACTACTTTAGAGTGTGTAAGTAGTGAATATTATTTTACTTTTCGATCAAATATTTTTGCTATCATAGCTTGATCATTCATATTATTATTCTTTATGATTTGGCATTAGCTGTTTGGTGCATTATTACGGGGTTGTGCAACTAATCTAGTCCACCTGAACGTCGCCCGAAATTCTTTTTCGAGCAAGAAAACCAAAGAGATACCTCCGAGCTTTAAACAATTTTTCACGGCAACTCTCTCACTGAAGTACTTAAATATATCTTCGTGCAAATTACCATTGGAGGCATTAAAGCATTTGTTACTTGGCTTGGCTTGCAACGAAAGTACAGTCGGCCTAGAGCTTGACATGAGCGGAAATAATCTGGGTTCCATGGGCGCACATGTTTTGGAGTCGTGCATTCACGGAGTTCGATGTATAGCGTCGTTGGATATATCAGACAGTAGTATGTATAGTTACACATCTCAATATTATTTCAGAAATAGAAAGAGAATCATGAAACTTTTCCCTCCATTTTAAGTCTTTTCTGTATTAATTTTCAATTTGAAATGATGATTTTGTACAGAAAAAATATAGAGTGAATTTTTCTATTTCACTGCTTTATTCATTTCGAAATTTACGCTATTCTTTTACAGATATGGATGTCGATTTGGCGCAAGTTATAACGGCCATAGGTAAAAATAAGTCGATTAAGCAGTTGTACATGGGACGCAATACCGCCAGTATGAAAAGCAAGCACATAGCTGTCGTGATGGATGCTCTGGTGCAGATGCTTCAGGAGGATGACTGCGTGCTTCAAGCGTTGCATCTGCCCGATTCGAGGTTAAAGGGCGATCTCTACAATCTGATCAACGCCCTCGGCAGCAACACGTGTCTTCATACTTTGGATATTAGCGGTAATCAGATAGGAGATCCTGGCGCAAGGTTGCTGGCGAAAGCATTGCAAATCAACAATCATTTACGGACTATTATATATGATAAGAATAATATCACGTTGCAAGGCTATGCGGATATCGTTCACGCTCTAGAGAAGTATGTGCATCGAAATACATATGTGTATTGAAATACGCAGAAGAAGGATAATAATATTTATGAGAAATTTATTCTTGTAGAAACTGTAGCGTGCGGCATATGCCATTTCCGATTTACGATCTACAACCTTGTATGAAGACCTCTGCGGAGAAAACGGAGCAGTTAGGCAAGAAGATACAGGATCTGCTGCAGAGAAACGTCACGCCGTGCAAATATAGTCACGGGCAAGCATTCAGATTGCAACAGGGATTTCTATTGAGCTCCACGCAACAGATGGTCGACAGACTCGTTGTTCAAACTCAGGACACCATTAAGACTCTCGCGGCGGAGAGCTGCGATGCCAACAACGATATCAATTACGCGACTGGACTTATACAAGACGCAGACAACTCTAAACAGGTACGACAATACAGAAATTAAATTTATTTACTTTTAATACTTGACCTAGATTTTTTAAGACTCACTTTTATAGTAAGATTGAAAAATTCGTCAAATAAAACTTTATCTTTTCAGTTATTACCGAGATTACACGAGGTGCTTCAAAGACGGGACGAGAATAATCCGATTGAGCTAAAATTACACGATATGGCGAATGAAATTCACAAAGTTGTGGCGTTGTATTTACAGGTATATAAGTCTTCGTGAATATTTATATGTGCTCTTTCTCTCTCTTTTTCTTAAAATACGTCATACAAGATACGCTTATATAATAACAAATATACAAATGATGTCAGGATTCTCTGGACGCGATGTTGAAGTGCGCGAACGAACAATGTCCCACTATACTTTCGCAAACGGTGATCAGAGGTGATGAGAGTGAACCGGTTGCAGTGCAAGATGATCTTCGTAATACCTGCAAAGAGAAAAATCAAATCAATAATGAATTCATACACACTACCGTTACCGAACAAGCTGGCGCAGATATCGTTAACAGAGTCAAGTTAGTGTTCTAATAATACTATTGATGTATTAATAATCGACGTTCTATTATTTTATTAATAGTTTTGATCTTTTTAAATATTAGCGAGCTTAACTTGGCGGTTGCAGCGCATATATCTGATAGAATTACGGATGAGGTAATCGAATCGTTGTCAAGAAGTTATAAGACTTTGGTAAGTTAAAAATATTATGTACATATATGTGGATATATATGTTGTGTTATATTTTATATAAAATTTTAAAAGAGAAAACATTTGCCAGATAATATTTAATTAGAACAAAATTGATTCTAAAATTTGATTACAAGTTTTGAAATTTTAATCATATTGATACAATTATAAACTCGTCAAACATATTAATATTGTTCAACATGTAATATTGTATTGATAAATTTCTCCTTAAGATTTCCTGAAGATATATATTTCGATATTTTTAACAACGAAGCGCTAATATGATAAAACATTTTCAGATTGGTGATTGCGATAGTCGAACAAGGAGTAGTACACCAGACGTTTTACGACCTAGCGCCGGCTCGATGAGCAGCGGAAGCGTGATAGGCGTGACTAGCGCGAGCGGTGTCTCCATAACTCTACCTCCCGGCAGATCCAGTCTCGTATCCGAAGAGGAAACGCCGGAAACGTGTTCACTGGCAAATTCTATCGGTCCATGCGTCAACGATCAGTCACCAATGGTAAGATTTTTCGAGTTCTTTAACATTGTACGAGACAGCAAAATGTCTGTAAAACTTTCAAATGCCAATATATTTTTTCCAAAGTACTAATATATTTTATGTTTTATTCGTTGAAACCTGCTAAATTATAAGCTCTTTTTATTTACATGCTAACATAGAAATTGGATTATCTTAATCTGGTAGGTATTTACAAAAATATATGAAAGTGTAAATGATTGCATAAGTGTAAAATACATATAATTTATCGCGATATGTATATAATATTAATATTATGAGATGTGATATACTTTTTTTCGATATTTAGGCGACTCCACATTTGTCGAACAAACGTAAAAGTCTGCACGGAAGGAAATTGAGACCCAAGTCTGTGGTAGATTCGGTAGAAGGACTTTCCGCCGATGACATTCCGGATCTCTTACCGTCATTACCGAAAAGTCAAGCCGAAGGTTTGTATAAATTAAATCTTCACACAGATCTATCATCTTGCAAAATGTATAATTATTGTTCCATAGCTATTTCAGAAACCGAGCACTCATTGACAGAATCCTTAGACTCCGTCTCAGAATTGCCCAATACTGTGGGTCAGCAATTGCAACATCTAGTGAAGTCCAGACCACGTAGAACGAAAACGCGAGCACCCACGAGGCCGATGTTGAGACCGGATCAACCCATCGACGGTCTCGCTCTGGGTGAGGGTCTCGATGTATTTTTCCGACCCACCACACCGACCACACCTTTAATATCACCTACGAGCGATGACAGGTATAAATAACAACTGATTATATCCATATATAAAGAATTCTGTATTTTTGAAAATATATGATGACTTTTATAATTTTGTTTGCAATCAATATACAAATTATCGAAATTAATTTTTACCTATTACAATTTACAGTTCTCTACATACTTTTCCAACGGACGGAAGTCCTAATCTATCATTGACTAGTCACAAGAGCATTCCACCCGATATGGAAAAGAAGCATAGTTGTAATTCACCGATGCTGAAAACACTTCTGGAACCTGCGCCGCGTTCTCGATCCAGCGATAATTTGGAGAAATTTTCCCCTCTAGTTGGCAGAAGATCTCAAGGCGATTCTCCGCTGACGGCGTCGCCGCTCGCTCGGAGAAATACAACGGACAATGCTCAAGTTCACGAGAGATCCAAAAGCGAAACTCACGCAAAGGAAACTTGCAACAATGATGCGAGTGATGATTCTAAACGTTGCATGCTCACAGACGCATCTGGCATGAGTTCACGTAGCTCGCACGACATCAATGATAGCTTTGGAATGAGCATGCTGGAAAAGGACCAGGAAAATCGTAAAAGTATCGTGAAAAAATCCGACATGGACAAGTCTGTCAAGCTACGATCGACCGGTCATGATCTGAGAAGTCCCATAAACGGTAGCAACGGGGGTAGCAGTACCAAAAGTACATCCGATTCGACTAAATCACCGATATTGAAACCGTTGGTGAAGAGTAGCGGATCTACGAGTGACGGAAAAAGCAACGGCGCCCTTCTGAAAAATAAACCGACTCCACCGGCGACGGCGCCTAAACCGCGACCATGGAGCATGGCAACCGATCGGAAATCCGGTAAGAGATATTTTCAAGTCGCGAATTTTTCTTGCAATTGTAATTCGTACCATTCCTTTGCTGATACTTTTTGATTTTCGAGAAAATTTTAATTCATGCTCTCTCTATCTCCCTTTCTATTTCCTTGCTAATTATATATTTTCTTACTATTTTAAATTATTTAAGAATGAAAGATAAAATTCCTCACGTGACATCCATGTTTTTAAATACGAAGATTTTATAAACATTCTATGCTTTAAGGCATTCTATATTCGATATAGGATCACTATTAAAAACTGTTTAACATAGAAAAAAATGATCAAGTGATTTATAATATATAAAGATGATACTTAATCTACCTAATCTCTTATAGGAGAATTTAGTTTATTAAGTGATGGCTCCAGCCCAAACACATCGGCTGGTAATACACCCGATTCCGGCGATGCTCTTGATGAGTCAACTGATAGTGGTGTCAGCGGCCCAGCTTCTTTGCCGCCAACATTATCGGCAAGCAGCACCGCGAGTTCATTGAGCAACACGAGCGTTGAAAAGAGATCGGTGAGAGAATTGGCGGCGAGCTTGAACAAGAGCAAGGCTGACAAAAAGGAGAACGGTAAGTATCAATTTTCAGTTCAGTCTTTTCCGTATCGCATGGTTAATTTTTTAGCGTATGCATCCTTACGCTTCTTATAGTGTAACAAACATAAAACACGCATGTAAAATCCTTCGATGTGACAACCCGCTCCTATTACCTATTATTTTAGAGCATACCGCACCTACAGCATGGCGGTCGCTGCTTCAACGTTCTGTCGACCGAGCAGATACCAAGGTATATTTTATTTAATTTTTTTTTCCTTCCTGAGACTCTATTTTAATTATCCTTTCAGAGCTATTTTTTATTAACTGCTCATAGTTTATTATACTATATTATGTAGAGAGTTGGGCAAAAAATAATCTTATTATATATAATAAAATGTAATATGTACTAATAATATTTATTATATAATATAAAATTAATTCATATTGAGTAATAATTATTGATATAGGAATTAATAATTTTGAGTAATTAACAATTCATGAGTGATAGAACTAATCATGTGTGATTATTTTATTAATCACAAGTTGAAATAATAGTAATACATAAAAGTATAATAAATTATTGCCCGATACTGATATAAATCTTTCATTTATATGCTTTTCTTAATATTAGATATAAAGATCATAATTTATGACACTTATTTTATGCGATTGTTTTACCCCACATTACATATTAATCTTGCTTATAATTTCAATAAAATATATATCTTAATTGGATTTTATATAATGCAAATAAAATCTGTTATTACTCTGGCATTGCAGGTAACGGAAGTGCCGAAAATGGTTGAAGATAGTCGTCTCAGTTTTAAACTTCGTCGCACGTCATTTTTCCGCGATTCGAATTTCAACTATAACAACAACGATGTCGTCGACGTTTGATCGCGCTGTGATCTGCATTACGTTATGCCGATTAAAAGTATGCCGATATCTGGCACATGAAGTAACTTTTCGTCTTTCGTGCCATAGGGGAAATCTTAAATTGTGTACATAAGTATATATAAATACATACATATATATATATATATATATATATATATATATATATATATATTGATCGATTTTAACTTTAGAGACAGGGTACTGAAAGTTTTTGCAGCGACTAAAGTACTAATCTCTCTCTGCTCTTAAGGTGTGGCATTAGAGAATCTTATACTAGTTTTATACGACGTTGCGTTTTTACGCAGCTCTATTTCGACTTGGTCGTACTCACGTATTATTATCCTTACGCTTCGTTATACATTTCGTGTGTGTGTATCAATCTTAATTATTTTTAATTGCGTTTCATTTTTTTATTAAGATATTGACTTTCGGTCAAAATAAGCGTCATTCCTCAGTCAGATTCTTAGCGAGCAATTTATTACACTAAGATATTAGAGAGAAAGAGTGTTATATTCTCTTAAAAATTTTGTTTTCAATGTGTACATATTTATATATCATTTGTCTATGCGCTTTAACAGCGCGAAAATGTCTAGAATAGACGAAGCCACATCACAGTTTTAATGGAAAATAATCTAAATCGATTTTATTTCAATCGTATAGGGAATGTTGCAAGTAGCGGCAACTTAAACTAGCATAATACGTTGAAAGAGCGTAGGTGTCTTCCAAGATATTGTGTAACAATTTTTTAATATTTTGTGCGCATGTATTTTTCATTTGTAAGAATAACGGTCACATTTTGATTTGTATTTTTTATCATGCGCGACTTGTTTTTAATCTGTGATTAATTTATAGAAAATTTACGCGAGATCTTATCGTACAGCATAATATTTTTTATTATATATAAAAAGAAAATTGATTTTATAGTTAAATTTCTGCTCGAATTCTCAAAGGCAGCTTTTATCGTATTTAATTATTTGTCTGTGCAGCTAATGATAGAATTGATGATGTATAAAACGACAAACTCTTTATTTTGTCGTATACGGAGATATGCCTATTATGTCCATTATTTTTATTATATATGGAAGCTCTAAAATGGATCTCTCAACTTCTAACATCGTGATATCTGAAATTGGAAATTTTTTCACTGCAAGAATTTAAATTGTATCAAATGAGTAAAGCGCATTAAAATAATCATTACAATCATAGAATTAATCATGGAGAATTTGTATATGTGATTATAGCTCGCGTTTTCGATACATATTGTGTGTGTGATAGAGAATATAAAATTCTCTCGACGTTCAATTGAATGAGACTAACAATGCAAAATTATCTATCGAAATTCTTCGTGCTGCGAATTTTTCGAAAGCATTTTTTTGTAATAAAAAAAATAGATGTTCTTTACAATTCTGATGATAAAGATCAGTACGGTTTATATAATCCTTGTATCTCAAAGATGCATTTGTCCTTTTTATATTGTGGCAAACGCGTGTACATATATATGTAAAATAAATAAAATAAAGAGGACTTACGTATAGATGAATAAAAAAAGATATGCCCGCAATTGAAGAGAGGCGACGCGAAAAAAAAGGGTCTCGAAAACGCGTCTTGTGAATTTTTTTACCGCTTAATTGTTATCACGCGTATATAATATTGATATCGATCCCTTGCTACATGTGATCACAATTGTAGTTTATCATGACGTGTTTATTAAACGGGGAATATCTCCTCTGACTGCGAACGAGCATCACATATTGAAGCATTACATTAAAACAAAATTGCGTGCATAAATTTATATCTGTGTATGTGTGCGCGCGTGCGAAACATATTTATATCGACGAAACGTGAAAAACGTGATTATTAACATATGCGTAACACCGTCATATGTATCTCTACGGATCTATATAAGATATCTTTAGGCGTTAGAACCGTTGGTCCTAAAAAACGCGCGTACCTCTTAACTACGTATATATATAATAAATTAGGAAAGGACGCGTTTTGTTTGTCGCTAAAATCTTGTATGGTCTACTAGATAAACGTAAGGAAGTTTTTCGTATATATTATCTAATCCGATTCGCGAGAGGCGAAGCTACTTGTAAGACGTCTTGCGATATTTACTTTTAGGCACATTTCTGACAATTTATCGAATCTGTCTTAGGACAGAATAATATTCCTACAGTCTCGTGTAACCGACTAAAAACTTACACATATTATAATATACATATATACACATTTACTGTGTGCGCGTTACAAATAATTTTTATATAAAATATACGTATGCGCGGTATTATCTTATTATAAGGAAAAAAAAGTATGTATTTGGAAGGGAAAAAATTGACATTCTCGCACATGTAAAATGACTGCCGAGTATTGTGCCAAAAAGTCTATAGAGTGCACATTGTTTATAAAGTGAAAGAAAGAAACAAAACAAACATTATCATACGTTCCACTCTCGACAAGCTTCTGCATCATTTATAATCGCATTATTTGACTCTTGCCTGCAAATTACTCGTAAATATAATTGAATAGCATTGTAAATATAACTGAGGAACTAGCGATTCGCCTCTCATTCCATAACGTTACTTACTAATGAACAAAGTTGCGTTACATTTACTCGTGTATATGTGTGTATATATATTTATACACACAATCTATATATAAAGAGAAAGAGTGAGAGAAAGAAGAAGAATCATGTGCGTGTGCATGACACGTGTGTGTATATCGTATATATTTAAATCTTCCCCGATACACATTCCTGTATACATATACGAGAGAAAAAGAGATACATTCTATATACATACAATGCGAAGATACACATGACGTATAGGCCGAAATATATTGTAGATATTAATATCATCGCAGAAATGTGTAATTGACGATGTTAACATTTGCAGTCTATTTTGGTGGATAGCATAATAGAAGCGCGATATAATCCGTTAACGAAAATAAAATAACTCGTATCCACACATTAAAAACAAAAAGGCGTATATGTGTGATTTCCATTCTCCCTGAAAAAAAAACTCCCCATCAAAATCAATTTTAAAATCTCTTTAGCTGTAAAAAAAAATTAGCTTTCAGTTATTTCTGTCGTCGAAATCGATAATTTTCACTTTTTTTTTTTTTTTTTTTTTGGCATGACGGGGAACTATCCCTATTCTTAAACATTCTTTATTCTCAACAAGGAAGATTCCCGTAAAGTTAATTTCTTCGCGCCGCTTCCCCCACTTCTTTTCGCGTTTTCCGGAAGCGGCAGGACTGTCAGCAGTGTCAGCCCTGTCATCGTCATCTGTTGCGACCGTGTCGTGTGACACGGCCGGTGGAGAGGTACGCGAATAACGGCTTGACACATCGCGTTATTCGATGATCGTCTAGACCGCGATTCCGATTCGGAATACCTAGATCGCGAGGATGTCGCGCATGAGAGCGGAGAAGAACGGGAACGGGGGCAAGTGCGAGGTTAGCGTATGGACACGTGCGATTACGGCAAACTCGGAATGGCCGGACAAGGTAAATATAACCTTTGACAATTTCTCCTTCGAAGGCGCTCTTTAAAGGAAAAGAAAGAGGGTGAGAGAGAAAAAAAACTCCCGAAATCCCTTCATTCTTTCTCTTCGTCTCGTGTTGCAGGAGGAATTTCTCGATGTGATATATTGGGCGAGGCAGGCGATCGGTATTATTGTCGGTGTAGGATGGGGCCTTATACCTCTGAAAGGTTTTATAGCTCTATTGTTGTAAGTAAAAAAAAAAGCTAGAATCTCGAGATGATCATTTTGAGTTTGTTTTTCGCTCTGTTGAAAATGATTGTGTGATTTATATTTGTAAAATAATATTCATCTTGTTTTAGATTCGTGATAGTCAATGCGGGAATTACATATTTATACTTTAGCAGTTTTCAACAAATAGACGAAGAAGAATTTGGTGGTATATGGGAATTGACGAAGGAAGGCTTTATGACTTCGTTTGCTGGCTTCCTGGTAAGTCTAAGTCTCACAGTGGATTCAATAATTTTATGTTAATTGTACGACATGTTGTTATATTTGTCGATAGGTGACTTGGATTATTATATACTCTGGATTACATTTTGACTGATTTATATTGTAAACTGTGGATACCACAAGGAGCAATAGCTTTTCATATAGATCATTGCCGCTGCCAAATTCATAATGCAATAGTCATTTCCTCGCAATAGGTATCGTTACATACTGAATTCTTGCATACTGTTACATATTGTTACATACAAGTACGATATATTTGCGTGTATAAAGATCTTCTTACCTTCTCAAACATTGTGTTTTGATTCCATGACCAATTATTCGAATTGCAATCAAAGCACATACTCATGCAACTTATATTCATGCCATCAATGTACAAAGTTCAGTCGCATTTGAAATTCAATGTATGTTGCAAATTACAAACGTAAGTTCATTTATACACCTCGCATATTCTTTGGAATCGTAAAGAGTCACAATCATCGAAGACACTACCATTCTTTCAGCCGATCATCAAGCGCTTACGTCCTCGCGCCTGTACCTGCTTGTACTTGGCGAGCACTTGCTCGCATTGACTCTTGTTCTGATAATGCTTTTGATAATGATGAAAAATGCGAGAGAACAACGTTGGCACTTCTGAATGCGCGCTGAGCAGCGATCGCTCAAGAACGTACAAATCGACCGCCTTATCCTCCACCGTGGAATCCAGTCGGGCCAATCCAAAGTCTATCATTACAAATCGGGTCTCGGCTATGAACAGAAAAAAGGATATATTGTCATAACGGAGTCGAAACTAGAAAATCGAAAGATATTGCGTGTACCTTAAGTACGGCAAAATTCGATTGTACTTTTGCAATTTGTTTTACAGGCGCGTCAATAAAACAAATATATGATAAGTGAAAGGGTTTTCATTTATCATGTACACTGTAATATTTACCGAAACACGCGATCACGAAAGTTACCTTCGGATTGATCGTTGTAGGACGGCTCGACCGAGTCATTTTTGAATAGTATATTCGACGTGGTCAAGTCACCGTGGATCATGTGTTTCGCATGCAGTTTGGCTATGAGCGCGCCCAATCCGCATCCTATGAGCTCCACCAGATCATCCACATCCGTCTTTCCCGAAATATTCTCGTCTATAAAGTCCTTGAGCACTACGGCGTTTTCCACATACTCCATGTAGATACTGCGTCGCTCCACATCCACCAGGTAAAGGGCTGGCGTTGCTATTCCTTGAGGGATAACAAGGAGAGATAAGCGCGAGTTCTGCGGACATAGATCGATTTTTACCTGCAGATTTTGCCCGAATAATGGCTCGAGCCTCGGCCTTGATGCGATCCTTGGTGAGACGCGCGTCCAACTCTGGGTGTCGGTAATTCTTCACGAATCTTTCTTTCACTAAACTCATCCTTCCGAGGTAAAGACCCTTATAGAGACGCGCCTCCGCGCCTTGCGCTATCAGTTCCAAGTCTTGCATTATTGCTGCAAGGACATGTACGAGTCAGAAAGATTGTAAACGCACGAATATTGCTCTAATTATTTTAATCTTATTTGAATGATATATTTGACGCAGTCAGATCGTCGTGGATCATGTATTTCACATGCAATCTGGCTATGAGCGCGTTCAATCCGCGTCTTATAAATTCCATCAGATAATCTACATTTGTCTTTCTCAAAATATTTTTATAAAATAGTCTTATTATTAGTCGCATTTGTTGGTTTCATCAGACAAATGTATCTTATATATTCTATATTTGTGTGATTAACAACAAGAACTCTGAAGCAATTAGCTCGCGCTTTCGCTTACAAAGTCAAGTATCATATTAAGAGAAACTAAGACATTAGGAGAGCACGATTAATCCTTAAATATCATGTATGGGTCATTTTGACATATTATTCTGTATTTATCTATTTTCGAGTAAATAATTGCAATACCCTGGCGAAAATAAGAAACTTTATAAAGCGTTAACAACCGTTGAGTGAAGGTTTTCTGAGAGTTTATATGCTTTTCAAACTTTGTAAGAGCACTTACATAACGCTGTTGGGTTTTGAATGCTTATCAAACGCTGCAGTGTTGCAATTTTTGTTCTACAAACTCTTTATATAATGTTACATGAAAGTTTTGCAATGCTGAGGTAACATTTTTCAGAGTACGTTCAGTAAACGTTGATACATCTTCGTGTACAGAGTTTACTCAGACTTTTCAAACGTTTACGTTTACGCTATAAACGTACAAACGTCTTTCAAACGCTGCAGTGTTGCAATTTTTGTTCTACAAACTCTTTACTAATCGTTTTTAAACTCTCGACGAACTTCCACAAACGTTCATGTAAACGCCAAACAAACGTCTCATTTTTGCCAGGGTAGAAGAAAAGTTCAAAATTTTTTTTTTAACTTTTGTTATATATAATCATTTTCTATAGATGACAAGGAATATATATGTTATGAATATAAATATATGTATATAAATATTTGTAGATTTTTTCAAACATTGTTTGAGACAGTTGAAACTGCAACAAGACATTTTGACCTATATATGACCGAGGACAGAGTGAAAAGAAATGTGTGACCTACAAGGATTAATAATATTAGCGAGACTAGGATGATCAAAGCTTGTTATCGCGAATGTTCGAGCGATTAGAAGCATTCGCTAATGAATCCTGAAGAGACAAAAAAAAAATACGAGGTCCCGAATTCTCGGTCCGAGATTCGCTTGCACGAGAAGCGAAATGCGTACAAAGCGAAGGATAGGGAGAGAAGGGGAGGTACTATAAGAGAGGAGAACGCGAGCTACTCGCGTGGCAAGGGTCGATCGAAATCCTGCGGTATCAGAGACACGTGCACGCGCATGTCCGAATAATTGGACGCGCAAAACATCGTATTCGCGCGTTGCTCTGGCGAGATCCGAGAGAGAGAGAGATACTTATTCCTCCCCCTCCAATTTATCGATGATAAGGCGATCGACGAATTATAAGCGAGATTAACCCGTTCGAGAAATTAAAACGCGCAAACGTCACTTGGTCGATTAGCGCTACAGAAGCGATCTCCGAAACTCGGAGATCTCGAGGACGGAGCGAGATCCCGAGGGCAGGGATTCGCTTGCGCGAGACGAGGCGAGGCCAGGCGAGGCGAGGCGAAATAGTAAAGGGCGAGGGCGGCGCGAGGTACTTGGGGAGAGCGTGCGACTGCTAGCGCTAGCGAGGCGAGACGAGGGCGAAACGCGAATCGATCGTCGTATCCGCCTGCGTCCTGCGCGCTAATCGCTATCCCGGCGCTAGTATTCGCCCGTACTTTGTTCCCGTCGGTCCGCTACCCGTCGCCGTCGTCGTCGTCATCGTTGTCATCGTCGTCATCGTCGTCGTGCGAGCGCTATAAGCTCAACTCGGCCCAGGGCTCAGCGAGTGCGGCAGCATGAGGGACGAGGTGAAGATGGACGCGAATCGGCTCATCGCCGAGGTCTACAAGCGGCCGGCCCTCTGGAACCAGAGGCACATCTCCTATCATAATCGCGAAGTGACCAATCGCGTCTGGATGGAGATCGCGGCGATATTCAACCTCCCCAGTACGTGTTTCCCTCGCTTACGAGGGGCGAGCTCGCCGCGACGCAACGCGCCCGCAAAGTAGGCGCCGCGCGTCTCTTCCTCTTCGCCCATGCGTCGCGACTACTCGCGCGACCGTATATTCGTTCTCTCTCGCCGCCAGCGTGGATATGGGACTCTCGACCGCGCTAATTGTGACACTGGGACCGAATTTCGCCCACTGGCGAATTGCAAAATTAGGAGAGAACACTGTAACCAGGGTGTCTACTCGAAACTATTTGTACAAAAATCCCCCGATCTTCCAGGTATTCTTCGATTTAAAATTCTCTTCAGGTAAAGAGAATATTTTAAAGATCTTTCGGTGCAACCTTCTAAAATGGGATTTTTTTTATTGTACGTGTTTCCTGATACTTTTCATTTATACGAAGGCAAAATTACGAAGACAGAGTCACTTAAGTTTCAAGTGTTAGATTTTTTGAATGTATTTAAAAAAACTGTAGAGCGCTTTTGTAAAAATATTTTTTAAATTTTCATTTTTTATCAAAAAATGATAAAGAATATGTTGCTTCATGTTTAATATTTTGTTGAAATATTGATATATATAAACAGAGACAGATATATATTTAAATATATAATTCATAAATTAGTTTATCGATTGCTTACAATATAAAAGTAAAATTATCAGAATTTTTTAAAAAATTTCCCACACACACACACAAGTCCCAATAAAATCCCATGAAAATTTCCTGATTTTGCCATGTACGAAAGAAATCTCGAGAACTCCAGGTTTTCCCCTATTTTTCCAGGGAGTAGACACCCTGGCAACTATTTATTTCAAGCGGATAATAATTTATAAAACCCCGCAAGACGACTCTCCATCAAATAACAATTTTTTGAGAAATGCAATTATCTATTAATTAAATATATATCTCGAAAAAAAGAAAAAAAGTAGCAAAGAAAATGCAGCTTTGACGTTTTGTCAGTATCTCTTTTTGAGATTGAATTATATTAAAAGTTACTATGATGTATTATTTTCTCTGATATCCTAATGTCACAATTTTTCTCATTATATTTTACAATAGTGTCTGGATTGTTCTTGATGCAATTCCACATCGACAAATTGGAGTAGAATCCTATAAATCTATCTATCGTACGTGATCATGCGATGTTTTCTTTAAACTGTGTTTAAAGCATTATATCATATGTTACATCGTCAAATAGATTTACTATATCTCGCGTAAAATCAAATTATTACATATATATATTAGCAATATTTATAGCCGTATGTTTCACGATGGAATAATTGGTTTTACCTCTGATCATCGAATTATTTCATTAAACCGCTCGAATTTAAAAATACGAAATGGATATCGGTTTTCGTGTATAAGTATTCAAAAATTTAATTTCAAATGTCATTTCCTGGAATCGCTCTATCTTTTTTCATCGTGAATAAAACATATGATTTTTTTATTCGTACGATGCTGATGAATATTAATTTAATTATTCGAATTTGATTAAAAACAAAAGTTTCGGTACAAAAATAAGGTAAAGTACACATTTTAAATAGATCTTATAAATTATTTTTGCATCGAGCACATCCCACATACACAAAATTATTTTATATTCCATGAATGAAATCTGTATTTTAATTCTATCCGCTTTAGAAATAGTTTGGATCTTATCTAACCTCACTTTTTGTTCGTGAGCCATGGCCTGTCGTTGACAATGATTATTATTCACGTTGTTGCAACGATCGCCGGATGTTTTTACCTGACGTATTCCGGAATCGAACGAGGTTGTCCGTCGTATATATGTCGATCGTAACCTCGATCGAGATTCAAACTGCAAATCTGTCAAATCGTAGGATGAATGCACGAGACACTCGGTCGGTGGCGCATGCGCAGATTATGGGCCTGTTCTTTTTAGCTGCACTGCTGCACTAGTGCAATTAGTTAGAGTGAAAGAAAATATGTTTGTCTCTTTCTAACTTATTGCACTAGTGCAGCAGTGCAGCTAAAAAGAACAGACCCTATGCCTCGATGCACATGTGATGCAATCAATAATCTCATGCGTTATCGAGTTTCGATGTGATGGAACGTAATCAAGGATATAATCAAAAGTATCAAGGATTCCTCCTGTCTGAAAGTTCAAAAGTGTATCTCTCGTCCAATATTCTTCAAATTTGATTTTTATCTTTTTACATTCATAGATTTGACCCAAAATAATCCTAAAATAAAAGAAAATGCTAAAAATATACTCGCATGTAATGTGATCAGAGTAGAATCATTGTTGCTTCTTACATTATGTATATTCGTATCCCAAGTAATTATCTTGATAAAAAATGGCTATTATTTTTCTTATCAGCATTTATTTAAAATCTCTCAATTCAGCTCTGAAGAAATTAAAACAGAGCAAATCTATCATTTTATAGAGAGAGAAGCGAACCGATTCTTTACAATGATTAGAAATATAAAAAAATGTTTTTTTAATAGAAAAAATAAATGAAATAATTTGTTTTTTACTTTTTTTAAATTTAATATTTTTCTTCATAATTTTTGTTAATGCAATAAAAAAATTAAAGTTCTCGTGTTTTCAATCTATCTGTCTTTTCAAAGTAATTTTTAATGAGAAGTAGATTAATGATACTTTTGGGGCAAGTTACATCAAATACAATTCAAGTAATTTTTATATAATTAGATGCATAATAAAAGTTTTCATTATGCATCTAATTAAAAACTACGTATATCAAATATGTAAATTATATATTGTATGTATTTGATATCATTTTAATCACAAAAATTTCATTAGTTCATTGAAATTATTTCCAAAAAGTAAAATAAAAAAATTAATTTTTTTAAATTTATAAAATAATTACATGCGAGTTATGAATGGATTAAGGAAGCCGATTGCAAGAGACGTTGGGACTCTTCAAAGATGTTAAAAATATATATATGAAAAAAAAAACACATAATTGAAAAAAAAACATTTAGTTTCTTTTCTATTTATATCTCTAACAATGACTTTTTCCAAATCCGCTTCATTATGCCTGCAAAGCAGCCTTCCGCTCATTTATTTGCAGAACCGATGCTGAAAGCGAAATGGAAGGGTTTGCGCGACACATTCCGCGCCGAGCTCAAGAAGGACCAAGTGTACCGCAAGAGCAAGTTCCATCGGAACCGGCCGGTATGGATCCACTTCAAGAGTCTGCAGTTCCTGAAGGAGCAGATGCTGCCGCGACCGCCCATCTGGGAGCGCAGCGTCGCGAAGACCGAGGACGAGCTGCAGCCGTGCGAGAGCGAGACCGAGAACGGCATCCCGGCATCCGGCATCGACGGCGGCCTCGACGATCGGGACGCGATCGCCGACCATCTGCTGTCGATGGCCGGCGACGGGAACGTCGGTCATCATCAGCTGAAACTGGACGGTGATCATCACGGCCGGCGTAGGCACGGTGGACGTGAAGCGGGAACCCGAGGAGAGCTTCGACAACTTGGAGTTTCAGAACGTCACCGACAATCTCGCGGAAAATGAGATGATGCTGCAAAACATCTCACCGGAGCAGGTCCTCATGAGCGACAGCGACGGCGGCGTCGGCCTCACCGGCGTCGATCCCCTCGAGGGCAATCGCTTCGACGACAACTACTACTTCCTGATGAGCCTACTGCCGCACATCAGGACTCTACCGGCCGATCGCAGGATGCTGCTCAGGATACAGATGCAGGAACTCGTTTACAAGGAGGTTTACAAGAAGACCATCGACAGCGAGCAGACGGCAAAGACTTAACTGTCGTCGTCGCGTAAAGTGAGCCGTATTCTTAAGCGTTCCTTAGCGAGCAACTTTATTTTTTTCCATAAGAAATCGATTGCTGAAAATGAAAAAAAAAAGAGAAAGAATATATTTATTCCCTATTAGTGTTACGCGTCTAATTATACGAGATACAAAGATTACTGTCTGACATAGGTAATTCGGAGAATAATCACACAAGATAGAGAAAACGGGTTCTTTTCGTATATTTATGTCATTTATAAAGGTTCCAAGCGAGCGTGTGCTTTCACGTTTGGAGCAATTTGAAGATGAAGAAAAGAAAAGCGGAGTAAACCGAAAATTCTTTCCATTCTTTTTCAAAAAGAAAAAAAAAGGGTTTCGCCAACACAATATAATGGTACCTGCGCCCATACCTATCTACCTGTCCGCGTGTGATAGTACGGGTCACGGTTCCCCTAGGTAGGTCACCAACACGGGTCGCTCGCGTCACAGACACGGTTGAGCGACACTGGTGCTTTCTCGTACCTGCGGGTACGACCGTGACGCACACACCTGTGCGGTGTCTCCGGTGTAGTGTGTACGCGAGCGGCGCATGCGTATCCCCTGTGGCTCCAATGTGGGACCGCGTTTCCTTCGCTTTCGCGTCGCGACTCTGCGTACCCTTCTACCTAGCCGTCAACCTACCTACGTTCAGTTCGTCGCCGCCGATCGTCGCACCGTTATCCCGATCGCGCGTGTTGCTCGGCTCTCTGCCCGCCCGCTTCTCGGTTCCTCTCCTTTCTCTCTCTCTCTTTCTCTCTTTGTTTCTTTTTTTTCCTTTTCATCAGGAATAGCATCACGTTGTTGCGTAGCGTCGCCTTGTAGGTCTCTATTGTGCTAGCACAGGTGTTAGTGGCTTGTGATACACGAGATACGTCGACGTTATTGTGCTGCTGCAACATAAGATCGACGCAAGGTGAGTCAATTTACAGGAATTTCGCTCGGGAACCTCCGTGTCGGTTTCGGTGTGTCCTGGAACGATTCGTCGTTAAATTTGCAGTGGAAAATCCTTTGGTCGATCTCTAGTCCTTTCCCGAAGAAAATATTATTTTTCCAATCTTTGACATTAAATATTTTTCAAAGTCTCGGGTTTTTCCCGGAGATAAAATTTTTGCATTTGTAAAACTTAATTCGCAAAAGAATACCCTATTTTTAATCGCGATTTACTTAAGGAGATGATTGATGTTTGAATATTTTTACTGATAAAAATCAGACTTCGGATTAACCAAAGAATGTGCCATTAATGCAATAATATTGTATTTTTAAAATGCAAGCAATGAAAATACGAGAAAAGAGAGAGAAAGAGGCTCCTTTCTTTTGAATGTGCAAACAAATGTGAATATATTTAACGTCGTTGTCACTGTAAATTCTATTGTACAGTCTTGGATGATTTTTGTGTAATATGTATATGTATCTTTAAAGAGAGTTGTTAATTTCAACGTATATGCAATATGATGAGCGTGTCCAGTTTGGAAATAGAGCGTGCTCGTCCGATCTAGTCTAGCGTTTCATATCCTTCAACTTTGTGTTCGTCTCACATGAACACATCGATTGCGAAATCGCCTGAAAAACTAGCCGAAAAGAAATATATTAAAAACGCACATATTATTTTATTCAAATAAAAAAGAATCTTTCATATATTATACCACTTGCTTTTATTACATTCTTCTTTACACGTCATCAGAGTGAACGTTATTAAATATTCAAAATTAAAAAGCATAATTTGTGGTCGAAAAGCAAAAGCCACTTCTAATCAGAAACATGAAATAAACAGGGAAAACAAGGCGCTCAAGTTCGCAAAAACATGAAATGCAAATCGTATAACATCAAAATAAATATCGTGAGAGATTAATCGGCATCGAAAGACGTTTAATCCGCTCATCGATAAGCGATTTGATCCGTAGAATTGTACGGATATTCCTGTTGCCGTTGGAACAAAGATGAGATATCGGAAATTCTCTTGCGCGCGTTAAATATATACGTTTCTCCCGGTCTACTCTAAATAGGCGGACTGGAATTCTCGACTCTCGGCCGATTCGAAATGCGTCTACGCATTCCGTTCCGAGTGACAAGTGCCTGGAGACCGAAACGCTGGTCCTCTCTCGACGCGCGCGTGCTTGGTAAACAGCTCGGATTTGTGATTCGTAATAAATGCCGAGTGAGATCGTACGATTGTAGGCCGATTTCGCCGTGTATCGTTTGGCAATTAGACAAAAAATGCGAACTCGACGCGAATCAGGTAATATGACTCTTGCGGGAACATTAAAAAGTGTACGCTGACTAATAAGCTGCAATGTGTCAGCATGCTTTGATAATTTTATCAATTTTTTTTTTCAAAATGAATATGTATATGTATGTAAATAACACTTTATTTCTTCTTCTTCCTTCTACTCGTTTTTTTTGTGTTATCAAAAATTAAGATATGAAAATGAATGTATTAGCATACTAACCAAGTGCAATGGCTTTGAACATAAATATTATATTATACGTTAATGACTGGTTTTTTTTCCTGAATATTCGACATCGGCATCTTTACATCAGATATTGATTTGCGAAGCAAACGCTGTAAATATAAAGATAATATTTAAGATAGTATTTAAGGAGCAATGTGTACAGCATGCATTATTATTGGTTTCTAGTCAATGATTCAGGATATTTACGATATAGAAATATAAATGATAGACTATATCGTAAAATTTCGAAGCGTTAATCATTATATACGAATCTCTCTTTGATCCATTTTCGATTTCCAATCAATCCATTGTAACGCGAGTAATCCTTTCTCGCCGAACGAATAACTTTGAATGATTTTACTTTGAATAATACTTTTGTAAATGATTGCATGATATTTCAGCTTTCATCTTTGATTTTTCCTCGATTGTCCTCGTTCTCCTTGAGCGTCAATGTCCTCGATTAGGAACTGTTCTCACGCGATCGATTTTTATTAATATAGTACTTTATTGCTTTCTTTAAGTGTCAAGTATTTTACATCTGAAATTCTTATTTTTTTTTTTAGGAAATACCAAGCTCAAACGATGGCATTACAATTCTGTAAAAGTATTCTCTTATCATTATATGATAAGGCGTTAACATAAGACGTCAAACATAAATTGTAGTTTTCAATTTTAGAACCAAATTTTTTATAAAATGAATAATTTATTTCTATAAGTAAAAAATAATAATAAAAAACTCATTATTAAAGAAATAAACAACAATAGGCATATATGATTAAAAACAGATTGTTTTATTTTAAGTAATAAAGATATGCGAATAATTAAAAACATGTCTTTAACATAAATGTGTAGATGTTTCAATAATTAACTAGTGTCTCTTCGCAAATATAAAATATATCACAGGCAAATAATTAAAAATTACGTCACAAAATAAAAATAATTTTATGAGTCAACAATAAGTATAAAGTATGTGATTTATATTTAGTTTATACTAATTTAATTAGTTAACGTTGAAATCCACACATTATATTATAAAGATTTAAACAAATATTTTTTAAATTATTTACATATCTTTATTTTCTAAAATAAAACTGTGATCTGTTTTTGCTTGTACATGTGTCAGTTGTTCGTGTTTATTTCTTCGATAATTTATTAACGAAAATTATATATATTGATTATTAGAAATTTTTATTTTACTATAATTATTATTATGTAATAAAATATCTAAAGCAAATTTTATCTCAATTAAACTAAAATTTAAAAGGAATACATGCAATTTTTTGTTTTCAAAATTCTTAAAAAAAAGAGAGGGAAAAAACACAAATTATTTTCCCCTTTTAGTACATTTCGAAATAAAAGAGCTTTATGAATAATCAAATTCGGCCTCTGTGATCTCTCGAGTGGTAATTTCTCCCGTTAGCGACACGTTGCTATACTTTGATATTGATAAATATAGACAAGTGCTATTTCGAAAGAGACAGAGGTAGATAAAGAAAAGGAAACATTTGGCAATATTCCAGCTCACGATAATACGATTAAAGCTCGCATGTTAAAATCTCTTTTGAACTTGACGGTCGCCTTTTACGGTGCACATGGGAAAACGGTACCGTTCAATTGATAATGCAATCTGCCGATGCTTCATCTGTACCAGTATGCCACCATCATTTTTATCTTTAACATTCCACAGGCTACTCCAGAACGATAACTTTAATAGCTTCTTTTTGATAAAGTTACAGACCTTCCTTTTGAAAAAATTTTTAGAAAAGGAGCAATATTCAATATATTTCTATTTGATTTTATACCTTTTTTACATATTTTTTCAATTTAATATCTAATCTAATATTAACGTTAATTTTATCCGAATGCAAAATAAATTTCTCGAAAAGCAAAATTTATCTAAATTTAAATCAAAATAAAAATGCTTGCCGCAAATTTAAAGTTTTGCTGAAAGATTTTCAAACAAACTTGAAATTATAATTTAAATTAGAATTAAAACTGCGGAATATTTTGCACATCCGACCTTTAATCGTGCATCGTCATTCTATCCAGCGAAATCCTTTCTTTATGCTGATTCACCGATAGCGGTTTCGCGTTAAACGGTAAAGAATCGCTTTGTTTCTTCCGACTGATTAATATCCTTCAAAACGAAATAAACATAGTGCATCGCAATCTCGATAAGACACATTTACATTTTTAATGCGCCGAGAATTCACGCGTACACATGCACGAAGAATTACACACCTGCCTCAGCTTACGCTAATTAGATGAAATCTTCAAAGTTTAGATGCTTAATGTAACCACGTGACTCACGCAAAAGATTGAGATAAAAGAGTAAATAATTCCCAATCATGTAACAACGCGCAGGCATCGTAAATAATTATTCATCTATGCGGATTGTTCTCTCCTTCGACGATTCTCTCGCAGGCTCGGTATTCACTGTACCGTGACTTCTCTGCCGCAGTTCTCACGCTTTGCTTTTACCTCGCGTCTCTAGAATGCATACGTTTAATAAGCTGACGGATATCGCGAGATCTTGCCGTCATTCCATGATCTGCGGGGCTGCATTACCTCATTGACCGAGCCATTTACCAGTCGATATCGGCAGATGTTGTGCAAGAAGAGAGCGAAAGATTGAGGGGATTTTCTTTGCTTTATTTGGAAGGAGCGGCTGCACAGCTTAAATTTTCTGTAAGCTATAAAAGAATAATTAATATATTAATTCTGTCAAAATTTATATAGAACGTTTACATTTGATTAAAACTTGCAGATTAATAATTTGTCAATAATTATCCAGATGACGAAAAACCTAGAGAACATTTCTTAGAAATTGGTTTTCTACGTAAATTTATTTTTGGATCTTGTTATTAATTATTAGCATCAGGTTTCTGCTGAGAAATCGCGAAATTTCGCTACAATCTTCTATGTGATTATTTTATCTCGTTAACATATAATCGACTCTTATCAGTTTATATCAGCATTGCAAAAAGAAGCCGAAGAACCAGGAGAAACTATGCTTGAACAGTTTCAAAATTGAAATCGGAATATTAAGTGTTACTTTCATCACGCATTTTTACCTAGAACAACATAAATAAAACATAATAAAATACGCAACACGAGACTACCAACTCGATATCGAGAGGTCTTTCGCGATGCAATTTTCGTTCCCCTCGTTACCTCGAATAAGGGACAAAAGCGTTGACAATTTTTTACCTCTCAAGATCAGCGACGTAAGTCTATATGTATGTAAAAAGGATCGCGCGATAGAAGTTCACCTCGACCCCGACTCCTGATCGAGGGAGGAGAAGTTCTCGCGGGCAACGACTCGACTCACATCTCTCTCTTTCTCTCTTTTCTTGCCTCTTCCGTTGCACCGCTAGTTACTCCCGAAGCGGACGCGCTCCTGGCATACCTCGGGCCTGACTCACGGACTTGGTGTTTCAGCAGCGGCGGATGAGAGCGTCCCGTCGACCCATGCTCGGATCCTGCGGAGGTGCCCATCGCGGAGGATGGTGAGCTCCCGCACGCCCGACGCCAACGTCACGTCCACCGCTGACGGCGGCGCGGCCAACGACGGCGGAGCGGCGTCGTCGCGCGACGACGAGGGCCGCGCGACGAACGACGTCGACCGGGAGTGGAGTCAGAGCGGGCCGGCTTCTCTCTCGATGCCGACCGATCTACGCAATCTCGTCATCTCGCATCTCTCGGATTCCGGACGGTACTCGTCGGCGAGCCCGGACCACCATCAGGAGACGACGTCCGGCGTCGCCACGATTAAGATCGGTTGCCACGACGAGGAAGAGAGCTACGAGGCCTTCGGATCCGTCGAGGGCGACTCCGTCGACGACGGGCCGGACTCACCGGGTGATAGCAGTTCCGCGCCCTCGCCAACTGGCACCAATTCTCGCAGGTGAGAGGATCTCGACGAGCTTTCGTTGTGAGAAGATCGTAGAAGACACGTATACCTTGCGATGGAATGAATAACTTTGCGGCATTTCTTCGTATTCGTCTTTTCGATATAGCAATCTAGACATTTTTCATCGGTATTTAAATAATTTCATGTGGCTATTCAAAATAAGATATGTCAAATTAAATAAATTCATCATTGGATAGAATGAAAAGTTAAAGGAATGCGATTCGCGGTTTTTTTACGGTATAAATGGATTAATTATATATGTATGAAGAACCACTTATTTCTCTATGAAATCAAATATCTAATTATGAAGAAGTTTTAAGGAGAAAAAAATTTTATATTTTATATAAAATTTATAATATATATACAATCTCTCTCTCTAAAGAATTTTATATTTCATATAAAATTTATATACAATCTAAAAAAAAAATTATATAATATTTATGCAATCTTATATAATTAGCAAAATGGAAAATTAATTTCCTACAATCCTTAAATTTCTTTTTAATTTTGTTAAATTTTTTTTTAAATTTTTTCTCTTTCTTTTTCAAGTTTTTTAAGTGGAATATTTGAAAGTTAGAGCCAAATAACGCGCCAGCAAATATCTCCGTAATTCGGAATCGCTTTACGGCTCTAATCTAGAAAGAGAGCATAGCGAGCTTGGCCTTTTATTATGTCAATTGCTTCCTGCCGTTATTCGCTCGATACGTAACATTAGTCGCGAAACACAGCGAGTTCTTTCCGAAGCTGAACAGAAACGTTGAAACATTAAAATCCAGCATATAATTCGAAACATGCCCGTGTACGTATTACGCTGGATGAGTTATTATGTAAGAGCAACGTTGCATACAATGTCTATCACCTTGGAACAATACCGACTGACTTGCTATCTGTATGCGCAAGTCACATAAGTTACGTAATAATAGCAATGTATTTTTAAGAGTACCGCTTTGCAATACTTTTGTATGTATATGTGTGTGTGATGAGATAAAGGATTCAGTTGAAAACCGCGTGATTTCCTATAGAATCACGTCACACGCGATTTTCTTTGAAGAATGACTTTTTTGCATGCATCTAGATTTGTCTTAACTTTAGCTTAAAATACTTCGCTAGTTTCGTGCGGTCATTTATTGCAAATTTTTTTATGGAATAATGAAAATTGTCGAATACATTAAAGGTGCATTTATTTGTACCAGAACATCTCACACTAAAGATCGTATTGTCATCCTAAAATTTCCGATCTTGCAGAATTCGTTTTAATTACATTCTTTAATTTTTAGAAATCCGAGAAGTCCGAACTCCACCGTTGGAAGACATTCCTGGCTGCGCACTTCGCTACGGAGAACGCCTCCTTGGTAAGAGAGACACGACTTTGGTCAAGAGCGGGATGTAGGTGCATAATTTCCCGGGGAAGAGAATTTCCGCCGTTCTTAAAAACCGCGACGGCGAAACAATGACGTGTCTCGGCGCTGCGTTGCGTGTGAAAAAAGTCTCGTGGGAAAGCGACTGACGACGTTAAATAACCAGTGCGTTAACGCACAACAGAGGAGATAAGGAACTTGTTAAATTTCTCGACAAAAGCGCTCGTATATCTTTTATTATTTATCTAAATGATGACGGAATATTGTTATGCAAACAATTACTTCCTGTTTTCTCGTCGTACTTTGTTGACAATTGAAGCGTCAGACTGAAACAGAATTGTTCAATTAATACTTTCCATGACATTTTTGCTTCCTAATAAGTGGGATATTTTTGTTTGTGTAGGTCTTTATAATTTTTAATTTATTCAAAATCTTGAGAAATATAGGATATTAGAGATTACTTTCTGATGATATTTGTAATATATATGTGTATTCGTAACATTTATATATTTCACATTATTTATAATAACGAATAATAGTTACTACGCGATTTGATAGCAAGTGAATTTGATTGCTACTTGACGATATATATTATGTACATATTTATTATCTACGTATATTTATGGCAATTGCTCACAGTTCTATTACGGAAGCCACAATTTGGCTTATAATCAAAAGTACATCTGACCGTGAAATTTGGCACTGTGCGATCAACAAGTTCAGGAACGCGAATTCGTTTAAGAATAATCTATAAATAAGTGTAATCCGTAATAACATTTATATACATATATATGTAAATGTCAAGGAAAATTTTCGTATTTGCTTACAGCTCGAGTAGAAAGAGACTCAGCTCCAACGCCTTGGCGAGGTAAGAGACAATAATATATAATTGCTATAAAATTTTAATTGATCCATATAAGATATTTCAACCATATTTCTGCAAATAAGGAAATTGATAGATTACAAATTCGAGCAGCAATTAATTTTAAAAGGATCAAATCATCGATCTGTCTCTTTTAAAGAATATCAATCTTATCGAATTCAATCTTAACGATTCAAATTTTAGTGGGTTAAAATTTTTCACTATTATATCTGTTAAAATCAGCGCATTCAATTGATCGGCGTTTCATGCGAATTCCGAAAATAATTATTTCTTTTTTCTGCTATCTCTCGTGCTTTAATTGCCCCAACACACGCAAAAGGAATAGAGTAATCCGGACAAAAGAGTTCACCGGCCGTAGGATGATGCTTCTGCATCAACTCTAATAATTCCAGACGTCTCGCTCCTTTCACGGAACTCGCAAATCGACGGACTTTCTAAAACGTGGGCGTGCTTCTGTTACGTTACTCATGTTTTATACCCGCGATACTTCGATATTCGCGTTTCCTTCCACGCTACCGTTTTATTCCTCCGAAATACGTGCCTTATCTGTCCGCTAAAATGGCAAACATTCGATAAACCCACGATAGTCCAAGAGAAAAACGTATCTAAACTAAAAAAAAAAATTGAATTTTTTTTTCGTTTTTAATACAAATTAAAATAAATACATAAACCCTATCTTTAAATTACGAAAACTTTCACAATTTATCTTTTAATTAAAGAACTTTCACACAAGGCACTATTTGCTTAATAATCATTAATGATTAATTACTTTTTTCGAGTTGAAATATTTACATTTTTATTACACATTTTGATTATTTTTACAAAATTTATGCTTTCTGTAGACTATAATTCGTGAATGCTTAATGCAAAGTCCAAATAGGGTAATTCTGAAGTTTCGCTTTAAAATTCACAATTTCTTCGCGGAATTCTAAAGAAATCTCTGACGTGACATTTGCAGCCAGCTTTATCGCAGTGGCAGCTTCAACAGCTCGGGAATGGGCTCGAACTACGATGCCACGGATGACGTATACAGCGACGTATCCTTGGAGGACGTAATGGATCTCAGTCATAAAGTGAGTAAGACGTTGATTGTGTACAAATAATTTTTTATCCGCAATTTTAAAAATCAGAGATTCTTTCACGTAAATAAACTCTTGCAAATTTCTATTTTATACTTAATATTTCTACTTCGGACAAATTTTGAATGCGCTGAAATGTAAACAAAAGTGTCAAAGTACGACGCGAACAGAGTTGTAGCGAAAATCCGTTTGTCAGTTTTCGAGTCAGGTTTCGCGTTAGTTTCTCTGTTTAACCTGTTTAGAAAGTATCATCAAAATTATCGGTTTGTTTTTTACCATCAAGAATGCAATCCTGAATAAATCGCATCTGAATCTTCAAAAGCGTTAAACCCGTCGTCAATGTGCGCGACACGTTCCCGGCGACCCTCCAGCGACGCGAATCGAGATCCTGACAGGAACCATCAGCATCCCGCGGTACAAGTTCCTCATCTGGCCCCTCATCCGTTTTATTTCCCTCCCCCCTATGCTCGTTATCCCCCGTACGATCCGTACGCGGCTTATCACTGTCGAGGCTCGTTTTATCCACCACCGTGTTATGCCCAACGTGACGTCATCAAGGAGGAGCCCGCGGCTTGGTCTTGGCCCGTCATCATCTTCTTCATCCTTCTCGTGATCGTTTCGATCGGAGTCATTTACCGTAGTTTTTCTCGCGACGTGCGACGAAAGCTCGCCGCTTGGCTACGCTTGCACAGGTTGCAGCCACAGGTAATCTCGCCTCTCGATTTATTATATTTCGCAATCTACTTGGATTCACGGTCTTGCAAAATTATATTCGAGCGGATCGCATAACAGAAAAATTGACGTCCCAGATTTTAATCTCTATCTCGATGTATTATTGTGTAATTACTCTACATAATTATTCCAACTTCTACATACGGATAACAACAGGGGCGGATGCTGACTTGAGTGATCTGGCATTAATTAAAGTTATATATACAGATTTGTATATTTCATACAATTTTTTGTAAAAATATACAATCCTTTTCTCAAACGTAACGTAACTTTGCGAAAAAAATTAATTTATTGCAAGGATGAGTCGCGAGATTGTTCATGATCCAGTGGCATAAATGTTTAGAAAAGGCTCGAGTTTCCTTGATAATTTCTATCCGGATCCGCCCCTGTGAAAATGATAAAATGCAAATCCCGTGTCTCTTATCAACGCGCGTTCCTGATATACTCGAGAGAATATTTAATAGAGAGAGAGAGAAAGGGACAAAGAGTGACATACATAGATAACGCACGTCGTACTTTTTCGCCCACCTTATCTACAGGGCTATAATCAGTAAAGCGGTCGATTTCCCGAGGAATCTGCGCTGATCCTGTCCATCTTTCTCGGCTCGTATATAGACCGTGAGGACGGAGACAAAGCAAGATGTGACTCGAAACAGTTCCACGGAATTTCACCGGTGCAACGAAAGGAACGAAGATCGTCGCGTTTCTCGCGAGAATCGCGATGAATCTACTTCGCTGACAGATACGACAATAACGAGGTCTTTCGTTAATCCTGATTACGAGGAGGACGAGGACGATGACGACGACGATCGTTACGGGAGCGAGAATGAAGAAAGCAACCGGGACGCGATATTCATGAGACCAGGATCGATCCATCGTATACTTAATTTGAAATTTTAAAGAGCATGTAGAGGACAAGAAATATGAAAAATGAAGAGAGATATGCGTAATGATCGCATATTAAGAAGTCAACGAAAGCAAGTAATTACTTTCGGGAAAGATGTCTATTTTTGTTTAATCATTTTCGTATTTCGCGAAAAAATTTGAATCCGTCATAATGTGTATATAATTTCATTGAGCTAAATTTAGAAACGAATTATAAAGAAATGACATTTAATTAATATTTAACGAATTATAAAGAAATGAATTTAATTAATATAACCAGATCGATACGAAATAATAAAAAACCATTTATATAAACGTGTTGCACAAAAGTGAAATAAAATAAATTTCAAGATATAAATTAAAATGGAAAAAATATATTTTTAAATTATTTATTATTACACAAGTCTAATAAAATATTTCGCGAATCGTCGCGTTCACATTTATCACGAATAAGTATAGAGATCTGCATATCTAATCTGATGCTGTCAAAATTATACCTCTGGTGTTCCTATTTCTAGTTAATTTTAGGACATCGTATATGTATACATGCAACATACATATATAGCTTTTATATAAAAATTTCACATTTTATAGATAATTTCGTGTAAGAGAAACAAATGTCAATTACACATATTGAATATACATACATATGGTAACGCTGTCGCAATAGGTCGTCAATTAAATTAACAAGTTCACACATGTGCTCATGTAAAATAGATCGCAGCAGCAGATACGATTAAATTATATATCTTGAAAGAAAACTCGGTCACATTCAATGGAGCAAAATCTGGCGAGGTTCCATGGCGTAAAAATATGAATCGCGATTGTTGGCAAAATTTTGCAAGTCGCATTTATAAGTTTGCAAATTCGCGAAGCTTTCGACGCAATTACACGAAAGGAAATATTCGCATGGCTCAATTTACGGATCTGCTTGAATGGACGGGCTGGCTCTTCGTGAGTTTTCTATTAATCGCGGGATGGATCTAGCATGCAAAGCTTACTAAAATTGGACATTGGTCTCGACATGATCTTCCATGACGATTCGATAATACACATTTTCTGCTTACAAGAAAATAATTCACATGGCTGGAATATAATCCAAACAATTTTCATCGAATAAGCTGCAATTCGGATTGTCAAACTCTTTGTGTGAGTTTCTGGAAAAATAAAATGATGTTAATTGATAAAAATTCGAAACATTGATTCGAAATATTGATGATATATTAATAGTGAGAAAAGAATTACGGATGGAAATAAGAATATTAAATTGCCATGTATAATAACGATCCAATATACGTAAGAGCTACAGGATGGAAATTGAGCGTGGTACGATCTCCGACGATGACACAATGACAATTCATATCGTTTGTAAGCGCGTGCGCGACATGTGCTTGCTATTGTGCAATGTGCAACTTTGACATACGAGTGCTGATACACTTGCGGTAATACAAGTGAGCAACAAAGTAAGTTATCGTCTCAAACATTAGTCTGAAAAACATTCACTATCGACGACCGATCATCAACATCGACTCCGAACCGGAGTCGAATGCGCACGTCCAGAGTAGTTAAGGGGCGTGCATTATTATCATCGGCGAGCGTGTGCTTATCGACGTCGCGATATCGCTGGCATAAATATGCGACTCCGATTACTAATGGCGTAATGCGAAGTAATATCTCAAAATGACGTCCTGGACATAAAAGAGTTGAAGCCATACGCTTGGAAAAAAAAAGAGAACGAGTCCGCTCGAGAATCTTTAAATCGGAGTAACTCTATGACCTCAGCTTTCCGTGCGGAAAAATGAGCCTCGCGACGAGCATTTCGTCATTGCGGATAAATATAGATACGCGCTTCGCGTGTCTACGGCATCGCAATGTATGCCTAATGGATAACATCGATTTCCGTTTCGGAGACGTGTTATACGCCGACAAAGTTGAATGTGTGTCGCGGGTGAGAAACGGAGGTGTAAGGGCAAGCTAGAGAACGTTCGGCGTAACACGGCGGAGCTGTCAAGAGCGAGGAGTTAGCCGACACGTGGTATGAAGCACACAAATAGCCTCGATGGTGACTACTCCCCAGACTCCCGGCCTGCGGTGGGCGATCAGATAGAGAGAAAGAGAGAAGGAAAGAGAGAGAGAGAGAGAGACGTACGAACGCGAACGAACGTCGACGGACATGGAATGTATTCCTGACGCGTAGAAACCGCATAGGACGTTGCTGTGCGTTGAAGTGCGCGTGTCTCTCTCGCGGAAGGAAGTCCAAAGTAAGCATCTTCGATGCGTATTATCGCGGCGCGGTCGCGCGTCGCGACGAAGGTGACGGCGACGACGACGGCGACGACGACGACGACGACGACGGCGGCGACGAGAAGGAGTCCGCGCGGGGATGACGAAGTGCGTTTGCGATACAGGCGATGACGTGACGCGATAACCGGGTCTACACGCGAGACACCGCCGTCGCGATGGAGCTGAACTTTTGCGAGGAGACTATCGATCCGTGCGATCGCGACATCCGCGCGTCCTTTTCCGGGGAGGGGCCGTCTTCCGGACCCGGTGCTGGCCTCGAGTACGACCTGTGGGAGGGTCAATTCCAATTCGTAGGGCACCAGGCAACGTCGCCGCCACGCAACGATCAACATCCACCTCGTCGTCGCGGGCACCGGCTCAGCGAGCAAGTAAGACGAGCAGATATCTCTCGAAGACACTCGGGAAGTGTCCGATGATCGTTCATCGAGGATTTTTTTAACTGCCTTCGGACGCGCAAAAATGTATCTCGCGACTATTGCATACATGTGTCGCGTGTCTATTTTTTGCGAATAAATATAGACGCTATTTTCGTGCATCTTCGGCATCGACATAGATCTAAAACATCCATTTCACCTTCGCTCTAGAGCTAGTATCGTTTTAGTAATATTCGTTTCGTTATCTTAATTATTCAAAGATGTCAGAAATAGAAACGAGTTTATCGGGAAATAGTACATCTCCCGATGTCTGAATCGTATCAATGTGATTATCCTTATCGCGGGCGATATTGAATGAAATATCGCGCGCAATATTGGCAATATTACGATATAATAATTACGAAATATAATCGAGCGACCGGACAAGACGAGGCATTTTCATTGTGTTTTCTCGAGCCTGGCTGCGAAACGAGTTATTCGAGTAAAGAAGGTCAAAAGTAGTGTTCTGTTCGTGTTCATTGATACCTACATTTCCATTGATAGCCGCGGTGATGTGGGCACACGTGCAATGTTCTTTAAAGGGAGTTCGCGTTTTCTTCCACACACTTTCTCTCGCGCCTACATGCTATCTACGTATTCCTACGTCGATCGGCGGATTTGCATTCTCTTCTCGTTATATTTTCGCAGTTGTCGCTTTTTGAGCCTTTTATGAAACCCGAAGAAAGAAGTCGTAATATTCTTCGACAGTTGCATCTAATTATAAATGACTTTCGTTAGTTTATCTTTCAATTATGCGCATTATTTTTTAATCACATTATTAAAATAAAAAAAAAGTAAAATAGATAACAAGTCTTGTATCTTTGTATCAAAAATATTATATAGTAATTTTTTTAATAACGTTAAAAGCAAAGTATAATTTCATTAATATTACTCCATTTATTTGACATTCATTTGTACCGTTGAAAAATTGGAAACTCGCTCCAGAGAGAGACTCTCTAGAGTGAATGGCAAACGCGATGATCTCGCGATTGTTTCGCGGAACGTTAAAGTCATCTTCTAAATGCCATAGGTTCAAATGATTCAGGAGCAAATGGATGCCTTAGCGGATACTAAGTCGGTCGGCGAAGAAAGGTACGCCCGAGCGAAGCAGGAAAATGCGACTTTACAGGCGCGCATATTGATGCTCGAGGAAGCAGCCAAAGATGCGGAAACGAGGGCCGAGGAGAGGCTTCAAGTGAGTCACTTATTTACTATTTGTCGAAGCTGTATCTAAAATAAACTTGACGAGTAAACATGGACTTGTAACATACTAATTTGCATTTTGCATAATATTGACATGATTTTAGCTTCTATTCCTCAAGGTCTTTTTGTAGGCTAAAGTAAAAGTGAAAGATGAATAAATATACTTCTAAAGTGAAAGATGAATAAAATACTTCAGCAGAAAGATGAATTTTACAGAAAGATGAATACTTCTCAAAACAGAATTTTCGCGTCCTTTTTTTCAGTCGTTGTAATCACAATTTTTTATTTAAAAACTTTTTCCTCCACATTATAGACCGAGCAACGAAGGCACCGGGAATGGGCGTGCCGTATGGAACGCGAGCGACAGTTGCAGTTGGAAAACTATGCCATCAAGCTGCAGGCTGCGGAGGTGGACAATTCCAGCCTGAGGGATGAGATCGCGAGAGTACGCGAGCAACTCGAGAGAGCGAGGGCGGACAAAACGCGACTCGAAAATGATCTCCGGGATGCCAGGAGGGAAGCGGACGCCGCGCGCGAAAGTGAACGTCACGCGATAAGTCGAGCCAACGAGGCTCATCATCAGCTGGACGCTATGAGAGAGGAACTTTCGTTACGGAACGAGGATCAACAGAGGCTCGAGGAATTGGTACAGCAAGTGGTTCAACTTCAAGCTCGAAATAAAAGTATGTTCATTGTTGAAACGATGTAAGGATGAATCGTTACAATCGTACTTGTTCTCTGAAAATCTTTTTTAATGTGATTTACAATTTTTTTCATCGTGGAAGAGAGATTGCATTTTAGTCTCTTATAATATTGAGAATATACGTAAAATTATAAATATAAACTTTGAGAGATTTCATGAGATTTTCTATGTAAAATGTTTCGTTGATTTGCAGGCTTGGAAGAATCTCGAGACGAGTTACAGGCTGCTGCGGCGTTGCAGGCAGGTCGTGAACTTTTGATGCTGAATCCTTGTAACAATAATGCTGAGAGAGGCCCTAGTCTCGCTGTGGAATTGTTGGCTGGCATGAATCCAGATCAGGTAATTGTTGGATATCCGGTTATTTGTGATATGTCAATTGATAATGTAAGAAAATAATATTAACATTGATTTTCTAAACTTTTAAATTTTATAGGTTGATAACCAAGGAGAATTTGATGAGCTGTGCACGATGACTGAAGTATGTATTCAAGTTGATCTAGAATTTTACAATTTTTATTGTATACACATTCTTAAGACAATCTGATTAATCTCTACAAATCATATTGTTACAGTTGAAACAAGCTCTAAAGGAACAACAAGAAGTAAATACTCAATTGAGAACATATATCGATGGGATATTATTAAACATTGTGGAAAATTATCCGCAATTACTAGAAGTGAAGCAAACACATTGAAATGTAGCGCATTAACATTATCGTTAAATTGTAAATATTTTGAAAACAATTGTATTGTTATCTTTCTTCATCGAATCCAAGATTGGAGCTTGGATTAGAAGTTGGCTGATGTGTAATTATATTTTATACACAATGTTTTTTAACATGAAAAGAAATTCTTTGCGCAAAAGCACGCGTCAGATTCGCATGCGAGAGAAGTCGATTTTAATCGAAGGCTTCCTCAAAGTAATATCCGAACAATGTGAAAAAGAAGAAACTTTGACTTGGACATTTCTTGTTTTTAGATGTCTTAACAATATTTTCGATTATTACGATGCAACAGTATATTTATTGCATCCTCTAGATCGGGATTCGCTGTGTTCGATCGTTATTGCTTTAAGCAGAGTGTGTAGTGATATAGGAAAGAGACAATTTTCGATTGATTTTCTTTCTGAAGTAAATTCTGCGTCACATTGTCCGTGAATTTTCGAGCCGATTTACCACTGCCGTTGTTGCTAAGTTTTATCGCGCAAATTTCTTATTACCAGAGTGGTAATCTATCTCAATTATACGAATAATAGTACACTATAAAACAAGCGAGATCGTTAAAGTATTAGTATACGTTAACGATAATGTTGTCAAGTGTTACCTAAATGGAATCTTTCTATATATTATATGTATATAAATTTGACAACGGAGACGCGACTGTCTATGTGTCGCGAAAACTGTGATGCGTTAGAGTACCTTATAAAAAATTTAGATCAGCAATACACATCGTACAGAGCACAAGATTTTCATTTATAGGTGAAAATCTTGTACTCTAGATCTTTATATCGAAAGTTAGTAATTGTGATTAAATGATTATATTTTGATACTTGTTGTTTCCTTTCTCATTCATTCATTAAAATTATTTTCAAAAAATCTGTAATGGGAAAGGAGAGAAAGGATAAGGTAAGTCGTTATTTCTTCTATAGTCAGTTTCCATCGAACTTCATTATGTTCTATGAAAAAGTAGCAAATTAAAATATTTAAAAAATTTATTATCATATAATAAAATAATAAAATTTATAAATATGTAATATATGTGCAGTAACGCTAACTACTTTAGAAGAAACTAAATGCACATTGTCGTTAGCATTTTTGTTTTCCTTTCTTCTTTAATTTACTAGCTAAAGCTGATCCCATTTAATAGGGATCTATACATTCCAGCCATTGATTAGAGTATTTCAATTAATTATATATTAGAGTATCTCAAATCAAAATAGAAGCAAAATTACCTACGCTTACGTTGTGCTACCTCCAACTTGATTATATTCGCCTAATAATTTCGTAATATTTCAGAATACGTTTCTAGCGAAGAACTTAACATCAATGCAATTAATGAACTAATAATTAACAATAATAGTTTAAATTTAATATTTATTAAATTTATTTAATTTGATTCATTTTTACATAAAATTAATTAATAAAACAGTGATATAATAAATTATGGAATAATGTATTAATTCAATTTTGTTTTCTCACGAGGAGAAAAATACACGTTATGCAAACCCCACCGGTCGGATCCGATAATGTTGGGCAACTAAAAAAACCTCTTATTGTTAGGCGATCCTTGGACGCTAATAGCCGGTCCTTGGAAACTGTCTGCACAATCATCTAGGGGGATTTATTTAATTAAATGTGATCTTAAAATTTAATATAACTGTAAAATTTTGAAGCCTTAAATCGTTGTTAATTTTTACATGTATGTATACGCATACATATATGCGTGAAAATGTATTTGTATGTATATATTAATTTAATGTAAATGTTTGTACATATTAATTTATATAAATAGACGTATGATTAATTATGATGTTTAGATACAAAGATAATATTTATTATTTATTATTGAAATTTTAATCTCTTTTAAACGATATCGTTAACATGTGCATCACACATTTTAACTTTTATTTGAATACTGTATAGTTTCTTTCAAGATCATTATTTATATTTGCACAGCTGCTACTTCAAAATTTAGTAAATAAAATGTATCTCAGAAAATGTAACTTGACGTTAAAACTTTTTCTTCAATATAGAAGCCATATTTTTGATAAAAATCGAATAAGATTGAAATGATTCTTTTTTTTTCTCTTCCATAAGAATGTATTATTTTACTCCACATGTTCTCACACTTAATTAATTATCTTTTCAACCATATATATATATATATATATATATATATATATATATATATATATATATATAATTATTTAGTTTAGTAATTAAGTCTAGTTTTATTTTTCTTACATTTAATTTGTTACATATATTTTATTATATATATATTTTATATTACATCTAGGAGTATATGTTATATAATTAAAAAGAGAAAATACAATTTATATTAATATTTAAGCACTATCTTATTTCTATTTCTCATCGCAATAAGTTACTATTACAAGCTTTTTTTATTTCTAGAATATTTTGAAAAAACTGGCACATGAGTGGAATTAATCAAAATATAAAATGCAGATATCCTAATTATTTATAAAATTATTTATAGGTAATTAAAAAAATATTACATTGTTTCTTATTAATACAACAAATGTGATTATTTAAATTAATCCGATCATTTAAATTATTTTATCGAAATAATCTACTACTAATCATCACAAATAATAAATAATTCCCTTCTCTCTCTACATTCATCTATTTAATTATTTCAACATGCATTATTGTTTATTATTAATAATAATATATTAATACTTATTCACACACATTTTGCTACCAAAACATATCAGAAAATAAGTGCACAAAGAGGCGTTATAACAGCGATTTTATCGTTAAAATAAGTTACAGAATAGGAGTACTGATCGCATTTTCTGCGAATAAAAATAATTATTTTCTGATATTTTATGTTTTATGTGAATAAATAAATATTCCAGAATAATAATAAAGATATATTTTATATATTTTTTTATATTTTATATAAATATATATTTTATATATATTTTATATATTTTATATATTTAATCATCACATTATATATGTATATAGGTATATATAAATATTTAATTGAACGATTGCATTTTGGCTCGCTTTTTCGATTGGCATATACAGGGTGTTCGGAAATTCAATCGACAAATTTTCAGAGATTGTCGGGGGCACCCGACCGATAAGAATCATTTTTTGCAAATGAACCTGGGGTCGGAAACGTGTCATTACATCGCTACAGCATACGGAGTGTTCGAAAGAGTCGGGACCTCGAAATATCACAAAAAATAGGAGTTTTACAAAAAATTGTTTCAAACAAAAGTTGTAGGGTGTAAAAAGGTCTATTTACTGGCGCCATGTGTTTGACCTTGGATGGCGTCGCCAAGGTCACGACAAGGCCACCTTGAATTTTTGAAATGGAACCCTCCACTTTTTATTGCATATTCTTGTAGCCCTTCTCGAGACCTTTTCAAAGCACTAATTTTACCAATTTTAAGTAAGCCGTTTCGAAGTTATCGAGCTTTTCATGGTAAGATGTCTCGCCCACGAAGGCAAGAGATCCAAACACAAATCCGATTCGGCTGGATCAAGCACCGATCTTGCCTTCATCGGCTGGGGCCGTGTTCCGAAATTGCTGCCAGTTTACTGCCAGCACTGAAAATATATAATATACGTAACGTGCACTATAGAATTTGCAGTACTGCCAGTAATTTCGGAACACGGCCTGGATCGAGGCACCGATCTTGCCATGGTTGGCTAGATCATCTTCCAATCTGGGAATCGAACTATTTTTTGTGATATTTCGAGATCCCGACTCTTTCGAACACTCCGTATGCCGTAGCGATGTAATGACACGTTTCCGACCCCAGATTCATTTGCAAAAAAATGATTCTTATGGTGCCTCCGACAATCTCTGAAAATTTGTCGATTGAATTTCCGAACACCCTATATATATATATATATATATATATATATATATATATATATATATATATATATATGTATGTCATATGATATAGCATATGTATACATATACATATATACCAATCGAAGCACGGAACAGAACCAGAAATCGTGCACATTATATGTTACCCTCTGGGAACATTCGTGGACACTGGTTTCGTAATTCATGTCCACGTTTTTAATGTCCACAGAGGACGTATCGCTTTCAGGAATCACCTAAAAGCGGGTTATGACATCTTTCAGTCTTCTTTCTGATTAAAATAAATTTCTTCTTCTCCTTCATTGGCCAACGCTGATTCTGTTCATAATGCTGCGAGCGTTCGCAATATCAAATGGAACGCATCTTTAAGACGCATTTTACTTACTATTCGTAACGTTTACGAACATTATCCGTCTTTGTTTAACTTTCGGTGAACAACAAGAATGAAATGATATAGTAAGCGTTACAAACATCAAATGGAATGTGTCCCTAGTGTCTTCCGCGGACTCTCGGAGAAGAGGCAGAGGCGAGCGGCCGAGAAGTTCAAATGTCGTGTCGCGTGTATTGCCTGCGCCTGGCCAGCGAGGAACCAAACAGATCCATTTTGTGCTCGCTCGGCCACTTGGTCGCGCATTGAGTGTCACTCTGTCAGTCGTGCGCGTGCCGATATGACAATTTAACGGCGAAATCTGTTACGTTCCGCGCGGCGCGAGAACGCCGAGGAAATATATGTAATTTCATACATGCATGCATTCCGTATTTTGTGATGCAATGTAATCACACTTCAAAATGATATTTAAGTGCAATCATGTGTGTCTTAGCTTCTCTAAAGTGTGATTGATTACATAGATTTCTTATAGTAGAATTCATCCATGTGTGTCTACAAACTGTACTGGTACATACTGGTGATATACTTCTTTACAGATGAAGCTTAATGGCTGGATGCTGGTAGAGAGATTCATTAACGAAACGGCATGCTTGTAAGAGCCTGGCCGCGCACTGTCACGTGGGATGAATGAGGAAGAACTGTTGAAGCGGTCTGCTGCAGAGCGTGATAGGATTTTCAGCTGCTATGACCGGGGTAGGGAGGGCACCCAGATTGATCCCTGGGAGGATCCTGCTTACGAAGTCTATCACACTACAGATAGATATGGATTTATACAGTATGCACATGCATTTAGATTTTCAAAGTTAGATGTGCATGATATTAACGTGTATATCGATAATCTCAAATCTTCGTCTCACCTACAGCGATAAGAGATTACCACAGAAGCCGGATTCATACCAGATCAAGTTACACCATGTGGAGATGGAGAGATTGAAGAAATGGGAGAAGATGACAAAACAGTGGGACAGTGCCTCGACCAAGGAAAAATTGCGTCGTAGAATATACAAAGGAATTCCTAACAGATTTCGTGGCCAAGTATGGACTCTACTCTTAGGCATCAAAAATCTCAAAAAGGAGCAAGCAGGCAAATATGAAGAGATGCTACAACTAGCTCGTCAATGGTCCACAGAGATAAGACAAATCGATGCTGACGTCGCCAGACAATACAGAGATCATATTAACTATAGGTGTGATACTGGAAATAATACAAAATCTTTGACATAATATTTGAAAAGGATGATACATCATATCGTTATTTTCCCAGGGAGAGATATAGCATAAAACAAAAATCCATGTTTTACGTACTAGCAGCCTATAGTATGTATAATATGGAGGTAGGATATTGTCAAGGAATGTCTGTGCTAGCTGGTTTGCTGCTGCTTTACATGGACGAAGAGGACGCATTTTGGGGCCTTTCTGTGTTACTTGCCGATCAAAAATACAGCATGCATGGTTGGATTTTTTTCTATATCAATATAATTCTTTGACAACATTTATATCATTAATTAAAGTTATTGTCCATGGGTTCATGAATGCAGATGAATGGCAAGAGTAAAAAGTTATTAATGAAAAAAAAGTCTATTGAATACGCATTTCTGCATAAATTTATCATGTAAAGAAAAAAAAATAACACAATAAAGCTTCTCAAATGTTAAAGGTTGTGCCACCTACTATATTTACGAACCTCTGGACATTATTGACATTTATCGGTACATTGAGATATCTATATTTGTAATATATTTTTTGCAGGCTTTTATGTCGATGGATTTCCAAAATTAAATCGTTTCATAGAGCATCATGACAAGATAATGAACAAATTTTTGCCGAAATTGAAACGGAAAATGGATAAATGCGGCTGCGATTCCATACTTTATGCATTGAAATGGTTTTTTGTTGTTTTTCAGGAGAGAGTATGTATTTCTTTCTTTCTTTCTTTCTAGACCATATTTTTTTAATAGCATTCCTTTTCTTTTCTTACACATTTTATCCTTAAAACAAGCTTTTCATAAATAAGCATTTTCAGTAATTAGTTTTCAATTATGCATGAAATATAGCAAGCTATTTCATATATGTATTCTTGCTCATTGAAGTTCAATATATCGAATGTAGCTTGTATAAAAACATTTTAAAAATCTTTGATTAGAGATTAGATTACATTTTTAAAATATTTTAAAAAATATATAAAAATTATATAACTATTACTATAACTTGTATCCTGGCATGAATAACAAATATTAGTGAATGTCTGTAAGATATAAAATATTTTTGAAGATATTAATATCTGCTCGTCACAGACTCCCGTTAGTCTCGGTCTTCGTATTTGGGACATATTTCTATTGGACGGTGATCGTATTCTGCCGGCAATGGCGTACACCGTGATGAAGCTACATAAACGCTATTTGATGCCGATGGAAAGTCTCGACGAATTCTGCAACTATCTGCAAATCAAGTTAGAAAAGGACTTTTGTTTTGATGACGATAATGTGATCAGTACGATGGAGCGCAGCATGGAGGAGTTAAAGCGTGCCAAATTAGATTATCCGGGTGTACCGTTGCCTCATGAACTGCCCCGTTTTCCATTTGGCACTTTCAAGGAGCCTTCGTTTACCAATAAGGTATTGTTAAAATGTTACCGTTTTGTATTTTTAAAGAAATTTGCTTTACAAATAGCAAAGTATCTCTGACAATATGTACAATAAACGTGATGAATAAACAATATACTAAGGAATGCGAATGGAAAAAAAAGCCGTAAATAAATATTGCAATAGGATTCTATCAATCCATGTATCTGGATATTCACACACACACTTCCTTATTATTACCGAAGATTTTATACTTATAATTCTGAAATATTTTTTTGATTGCTTAGAGGTCAAAAATTGCCTAATTCGTTTGTCTTTGTTAAAGAAAAATTATTTCAATTTTTGACAAGACATGTATTATCTCTGCACTTTGTGTTTTAAATATAGAAGCTAATATATTTTAATATATATCTTATTCACACAATGATTATAGTATGTATTATAATATTCGTACATAGAAGTAATCGAACAATAAAAGAAAGTATCGGAAATATTTTCTTCTCCATAATTTTACTGTATTATGTGATAGCATTGTTTCATATTCATCCAGGTTGGAAGGCGAAGCGAAGAATTTAGCGAAGCTCAGCATGTAATGCGAGAATCCGTGGCGCAGCGCAGGGACATGGCACTGATCGACAACGGCAGGGAGAGCATTACACCTGTCGAACCGACTAGTGGCCTTGGCGGTGAGTTCAGCGATAGCCGTGACAATAGCATACACGATAATAGTACAGATAATAGTACCTCGCGCGTCGAACGTGACAGCGATTCCGAGGAGGAGAATACTGATAATACTGATTCGAATGTACGAACGACAATTATCTACAATACTAGATTGTAAGCGGAACACGGTGCTTACGCGCTGTGACGATAAACTTCGCGACGCGAACAATTTTGCTCAATGAAATTTGATTGACGTCGAAATGTCGAATATATATAGTTTGTAGAAAGCCTTTGCCACGCGCGATACAAAGCGTAAAGATATATTGTTTTGTATAAGCTAGCATATATATACATACATAGTTGTACACAAAATTGATTTATATATACAGCAGTTCCTCGTATTGTATAGGAATGCATCAAAAGTATATAATAGGATATTTTTTTATGTAATACTAAGTATATATTACGCATGTATTAATTTGTGATACACATGGTATTAATTTGCGCGATTATGCTTTGGATCATGCGATTATTAATCGGGACATTCTTGATGTGTTAAATGCACTTCACGAAATGCGATTCATCCAAAATATCTATAAATAAATCTCGTGTCACCAAATTAACCAAGCTGAGTGTTATATGATTTAACACAACACACTTTATCCATGCATGTAAATCAGAATATCGCTTTGTTGAAACAATCTTTATATATTAAAACAACATTAATATAATTCATCCTACGCAGTTTTATTATTAAGCTTGTTGTTCCTCTGACATTATGTAAATAAATAAGAGACCTATATATTATGCACGATCATTATTTTACCATGCAATCCTTACTGATAAGATTTTCGTTAATGTACTTTTTTATATTCACAAAAAAAACCGCAAATTTTGCTTTATTGCATTAAATCATTTAAAGTTTACATCTCTATTCATATATTAATAAGCGAAAATAAATTTCAGTAATGATTTCTGAATTCTGATAAATGCATGAAAACCGTATCTTGTAGTTTCAACCTCGCGCATCTAATACGAAAAATCTGTTTGTAGGAAGCAAGTTCTCGTTTGATCCGAGCCTCGATGACGGCACATCTCCTAACGGTTCTCGCCGATCGTTGGCAGAGACATCGGTGACATCGACGGCTGACCTATCGGTGTTCAGTTCAGCGACGCGTTCCCAGGCGCTAGACAACAGCTTGGATACCCAGAGCAATATCTCAAACGCCAGCTCGGGCAGCGGTGGTCTACCGACGCCGCGTGCAACACCACATCAGCCTAGCCCGGATGTAGTGCGCATTTACGTGCCGTATACATCGCCCGTGTCGGCGGCGATCTCTTACAAGGACGACCTACCGCGCACACTACCACGCTCCCTAGACACCAATAAGATTCGCATCCGCGTTGACCCGGATCAGACACCCATCGTCGAGAATCTCAAGCCGTTTTCCTTGGAGAGCCCGGAAGTGGAGCTGGACTTGAAGTAGAGTAAGTCAAGTTGTGTGCGTGCGGAAAATTACTGTCGAATCGAAATGAAGTGAAGTTCCAAATAATCGCGTGCATGTGCACATAGCTAGGGCATCCTAGAAGTCGCGCGTTTCTAGGTAAGAAGACAATGTTACGAGATGGGAAATTTGTTCTACAAAGTATTGAAAAGTATCGTCCTTTGGTAAATCGAACTTTAAGAGTAATATTGTGTCAATTTCGATATTTTTCTTTTTTAATATCTTGTAAAAAATATTTCAGTTTGTCCAAAATTTTTTCATAACATATAGAGATCTCTTTTCATTTTTACTTATACATTGGATATCATACTGTTAGTATAAATGCAACCAGTATTTCATAACATTCTGATGTATAGGTAGTATTCTTGAATCTTTTATCTCTCTTGGAAAATAAAATAATTATTAGTTTCTTACGAATGTGTCGAGGAGCTTTAGCATTGAAAGTCTGCATCTATTTTTGTCGGAGATATAGTTAATCCAAAGAATTTAAAAAAAAAATGCGCGACTTCTGGCATACTCTATATATATCTCATACCTTACAACAAATCGCGCATATGCGACAAAAAGAATAACAATAACAAATACGAGAGCCATCGTGTTAAATTTCAAGAGATTTCGTTTTAGAAAGCGTGTCAATTGAAGTATAAAAAATTTAGAAATGGAGTAAAAATTAATATCATGTATACCGTTTTTAGAACGTAATCTTAAATACTAATTACACTATATGTAATCTTTGATATATCTGTTATTCTTATAAAAATTGTACTTCAATTTAAAAAGTTCAAGAAGAAAGTTTAGAATCAATTACACATTTAAATTTTTGAAGACTCTAAAATGTTCACAATTAATTGCATTCCAACTTACAAAGATTTAATGAAATCAGAGAGTCTAATGTTTCAATTTTAAACAGAATGGAATTTATATAACATTGCAATTTACCAAAGTTAAAATGAACAAAATATTGTCGTTACAAACATCGTGGCCTAATTTACGATTATTCATAAATAGCTAAATATTACATTACTCGTTGCATATATATTAATACACGTCCGTATTTATCATGCAGTTTTATTTGTAGTTTTATTGATCGTTTTTTGATTCTTGTGAAAAGAAGAAAATGCGTATATGATAAAGGGTGTTCGCGGAGCCGAAATAACACTGCTACAGTATTTCGGATCGCCATTAAGAGTTAAGAGTATAGAGAATCGTGTTGTATATAAAACACAGATATATCTAGGGACAAATTAATTTTTTTTACATAACTATTATAAAGAATTGAGTTTCATTAGATATAGACACAAATAAATAATTAATATAAATCTCGTTAAACTCTATATAACTCTATATAATTGGATTTTGTAATGTAGAGATGTAAGGGAATGGATTTGTCTCTGGATATAAAATCGTCGCTAAAATTTCTGGTCAGAATTACCAGATTGTTTTGCACGTTTTTCTGTTTAGATCAAATCTAAGAAAGGAACATCACTGGTCCACGACGATCTATTCTCCGAGCAACTGTAAATTAATAAACGAATTTATCTTAGTATACTTTCTCTTTTCTTAGTCTACTTTCGGAGAAATATCGTACGATGTACCGATTATTTATGCGTTCACTACACAAGCTGATTATATTTGTCTGTCCTAATGGAAACTATTTTTACCGATTACATTAAGTATGCTGCCTTGATAACATTAATGTGTCACTTTGTTTTACTTAAGTTGTTGTCTTTCTTTCTCATCTTTTTTTTATAATTCATACATTGTAAGAAATATACTTTTGTACATATGCATAATATTTAAAGAAAAAAAGGAGAGAAAATAACTTCTCTTCTATATTAAATAAAAGAAACTTCTCAGATGTAGCTTGTTGAGTTTAAGTCTCTTCGTCTTAGAATGTGAATATTGAACAGTTTCTTTCTGTGAATCGAGATTGTTTTGCATTATTTGATTGTAGAGAAGCATCGCGCTTCGAATGTGCCCCTTGCTTCCGATTTCGCCAACATTCCTGAAATGCACGCAGTATTCCTCAATGTATATAGCCTTACGGCTTACAGAGCCTACAAAAGTTATACTCATGCATTAATGCGGACTCGACAAACAATCGATTGTTAATACCTAATAATAATAGTATAAGAAAGAAGCGATGTTGATTAAATATTAAATGTTGATCTTTATCGTGTTACGCGAGAATGAGATTGATAGAATTGAATTGTCTACCATAAGAGTTCCTTCTCATTTATTTCTAATACGATCCGGAACAACGTTGTAACAACGATGACCTTATTTTTTTTAACAGTTCAGGAAGATTTTTTAATATAGATAACAAAATATTGTACGTCATATTTAGTCAGATATGATTTCCGTTTCTTGCGTCGTGCATTAATTTTTTAAGCCGAATTTCATATGCGTTATGCACACTGTGTGTGCATAATGCGATTTTGCCAAGATAAGATAAGATAACATTACAATGATTGACACAGAAATAGTGAAAGGAGAAATAGATATACTAAAAATAGATATAGAGCTCTGATTGATGTTGCAATGCGTTCGCATAATCTGCTTGAAAAGAAAAAAATCAAACTCGATAGTCAACAGAAAGAATCTTTAATATAAAATATATTAAATAAGAGACTTTATATATATAAGAGCGAGGGGGAATTGTTGTACACTGATTAATTATATTAGTAGCTGTTCCGATAATGCTGGCCGTAGTTACAAATTTCATTGTAAAAGTCTGACAACGCGCGTTCTTGAAAATATATTTTACCTCGTAGAATTGTATACATAAATTTGATAACTCTGATGTTAGTACACTACTTGAATTGATATGATGGTCCCTGCTATGTGCAACGATATTATTGATATTATAATTATTTGTTTATCGTGATTAAAGTGTAACTTAGTTTTTAAGAAGGACGATTCTGTAATGAAGCAATGACCAATCATTACTGCATTTGTTCGATCGTGAGACGAAAAAGTCCATAAATATATAAATTCAATAAAGTAATTTAATGGAGGCGTGAAAAGAATACAACTGCTTCGTAAGAAGAATACATTTGCTTATTAGATCGAGATTATGAACATTGTAATATATTTTATTCAAGTCTAAGAGTACTTTGGAAAGAGTCCTCCCTTCAGTATATTTAAACACAAAAATAATTTAAAAAAAATCCGTGCATTAATTATATGAATACAGTGTGTCTCAAAACTATTCTTTGCTTTCTAATAATAGGTTTTTCTCAAATTTTGAATTTGACCTTGTCTTGATGTGAAAGGTGCAGCAAAAAGTTAATTTCATTTAAACTTTGTTTAAATATAAATGTATAAAAAATTCGCATATATTTATTTCATCAGAATTGGAAAAGTTAAATCTTTTAAATAAATATGTATAATACTGAGAACTAATGAAAATAAATTTCTACCAGATGATCATTTATCAAATTTCAAATATTGATGTACGATTAATAAAGTCATGAGATACACTATATATATCTGTTCATTATTCACATTCAGCTGACGAATTACAGTTCAAACATGTCTGAGAAAGAAGTGTATACAAACATTCTTAAGACTATTAGCGAGATATTTTTTTTATATGTGTATTAATGGGGTGAGAGATGAGAGTCTGTACGTCGCGTGTTACTATCTTTCTCTCTTCTCCCTTCTTTCTTTATAGGACACAGTATGTATAGAAAGATGTTTGTCCGACGAATGCAATACTCATTAAAATTTTATCAATTATCAACGCGGATCACATGTAAGTTGATTAATTGTCGAAACAATAAAATCTAATTGTCAAAATAGCAAACTTATATCTCGTTTTTCTTCCATCTTTTGTTTATGATGTAATTAAAAAGTATTTTCATTTCAAGTTGATTTATCTTTATTTATACATATTTCGTAAAAAAATCTGATTTAGAAATATTAAAAATCAATCAAAGTGATTGAATAAATGTGACATAGATTAATAATCATAAAATGATTAAAAAATAACCCATAATTTTATAATTAAATTCTTTTCGAAGATGATTCACATACACATGTACATTGATTTCCTCATTAAAAAAATATTACGTGATACTATATATATATATAATTATCACGATTAATTACAATTAGTTTACCTTCTTTTTCTGATAATTTAAAAAAAATACTGAAAAATATTATCACAGAAATTGAATACAGTTTAACATTTATAAAGATTGATTTACTTTTTAATTAAGTTGACCAAGAATTTCTAATATTTGTTAGTTTGTAATGTTTTCCTGAAAAACTTTTTTATATTCTCTCTTATTGATAATCACTTGGTCATTTAGTTAGAAGAACATTTATTGCATGAAATTTTTATATGATCTCCATATAGAAATTCGTTGTCAGGGAACTTTCTTTTTTTCTTTTCTTATAAGACGCTAAGTATATACTGTATAAATTAAATATCAAATGGACATGACAGATCGGTCGAATATATTTGGCTTATAACAGGTTCATTTGGTTTATAACAAACTCATCTGGGCTTACTTGATGAGACACTCGTTAAGGACTGGGATGGTAAAAATTGTCGCCTATAATTGGTATCACTTTGCCATTCAATATCATTTGTGGTCCAGTATAATAACGCCATAACAAACTACTGCCTCTCTTCAATTGGTTGTGGACTGATAAATGGGACCAGCAATGCAGCCAGTTTTTGTAGATTGGCATGTGTGGTGGTAGACCAGCCACCAATCTTGAATAAATTTTAAATATATTAATCTAATCTGATGCATTATTTCTGGGAAATATTAAAAATATCCTTAATTTCTAGATATTTTTATGTTTAAATCAAGTGTGTGTTATTTTTTATTCTAAAATATCACAATAGATATTACTTCTATTATTTTCTAATTTTCTAATTGTTTTTATGTATGTATGTGTGTATGTATGTATGTATGTATATGTGTATGTGTGTGTAATAAAACAATTTATAAGTTTTACTTACCCACAGTCATTTACTGCCATACAATGTGACACCACCAGGAATGGGTACATCACAGTAGTAGCCAAGAACTACAGACATTTTATTTTAGAGAAACATATTTATATATTAGTTCTAAAATATATCATATAAATATGTATTAGAGTACTTTTCCCGATCAACTTACTTTCATGGTTGATGCAGTATATGGCTTCATTGTCGGTTCTTGTATAACATAATTATTTATAGCATATGTGGAGGCACCAGCTAAAATTATAGCCGCGGCACTTCCTATAACACGTGGTATCAATCCTGCATAATATCCCAAGATTCCATTCTCTCTGTAGATTTCCAGGAACGAGCCAAATATACTACTATTTATAAAAACATAATAATAAGCAAATTTTAATTTCATAATAACAAAAGACTTAAAGCAGAAAATTAAATATATTTTGCAGAAAACTAAGCTTAAAATTGTCAATTTTCTTTAAGATCCACAAAAGTGAATGTAATTATGTATAATTTGTGTCTTTATTCTATAATATATATAAATGTTCTTTCAATATTAAATTATTTAAAAGTCTTCTGAGATATTTTATCCTGGCATTCTAAATTTTATTGTTATTTATTATATTAAGAATAATCACAATACACAATACCTATACTTTGTCTCTCCACCCACAAATTGAGCCATCATCCTTAATGAAATGACTTCTAGAGGATGACTAATTACGATCGCGACAGTTCTACCAATTACATCTCTTACTATCTCACGTATACATTTCTTACGTCTGTAAATGTGAAACATTATATTGTTGTATATGTATTTTTCTTTTTCTTCTCAACATATGTACCTTATGATTTCATTCTCATCGTCTTCATCTTCATTCTGTACCCAATTCTGTTGTAGATACTCCAAAGTTTTATCACACGCTATTGTGCTAACTGTACAGGAACATACCTTTGGTATCAGACCTCTGTAGCAACCCGTGAAACCATCTATGCTCTTTATGTATTTAACTGTAAACAATGATATGATATATAAGATATAATAATATTATATATATATATATATATATATATATATATATATATATATAAAGAAAGTAATTTTTCATCTAATTTATATAAAAAACTTTGTGAATTAATATATTTATATAATATAATCTAAAAAATCTTTTTTTTTTTTTTTAGAGAAAAATTATCTTAGATTTTAAATTAAATTCAGACTTACTATAAGTGAAGGCATTGGGTAATTTCAGCGCTGGTTTTCCAAATAATGTTACAGTTGGTTTTGGTGGAATAGGCTCGTATCCAATCTGTAATATAAAATAAATGTACAATCTTTTTTTTGAAGGAGACTTTGCTTCAAGAGTGTATCAATTTATTTGCATGAGAGTATTCTATTGATAATAAAAATATTACCTGTATCAAAACCTTTGCGTACTCGATAGGATGAGTGATCGCATTGATCAGTATGCGGCCGGTTATATCCGACCATAAAACCTCTGTCTCTTTCGATTTCGGAGGCATACTCGATAAGTTTCTAAATTTTTTCTTCCCTACAGAAAGAACAGAGAATATAGTTCGCATAAAATTTCTCCTTCAAAAGAGACAATTTTCCTAATACTAAAACTTGCCAGTTTTCATCGCTTAAGATCACAACACTTAATACCACTGGCGATAAATTTTCTCTTCTCTCAGCCCACCTATTTATCCCGAATATCTCCTGCCTTTTCTCAAACCAAGCAGAAGGACGACTGCCAACCGGGTGATTAAGTCCAATCAGTAGCGTGTGACAGAATATTTCTATTTACACAAAAGTAGTCGAAGCGGCATCACGTCGGTGTCCCTGAGCCTTCGGCGAATCTGAAGGACAATCACGAGTGATAAGGAAGTAACGGGAAAGGACGCAATGAGAAGAGGATTTATCTGTCTGTTCTCGTCCCATTGGAAACCACCCTTTGCACCAGTCGATCGCTATCAAATGGCCGTGTGAATGGGCCTTTACTTGGTCACTCAGCAGTGCCGATAAAACTGGAGAAGGATAAAAGGTCCGCTATCACAACTATCAATAACATAAATCACACATTTTCGAGATTTATTTATTATTAATTTATACTCTTGTAGATCCACGTATTTTCTAATTATATTTCTAATCTTTCTTGCAATTTTTTCCCAAATTTTGATTCTCACATATAAATTTTATTTCAAGCCAGAAAAGGGATATTTACGATATTCACTCACCAGGATCAGGATTATACATATAAGAGAAAACGTGGTGAATTCTAGATTTGCTTAGGAATGTAAGTACGTTTGATATGTTCGTTTTATCAACATATTAATCGCCCTTGTTTCTTAACCTCTCAGGAACGGATTGTTCTTTTTTTTTGGAATAGATTCCAATCGACCGCGAAGGTAAATGCGCTGCCCTTCTTAAAAATCGAGCACGAGATCGAATTCTCTATGTCGTGCTTATTCTACTCGAGATTTTAGGGAAGTTCGGAATCGATGTTTCTCGCGAAGAAATGATAGGAGGAGCGACGATTCGTCTCAAACCCCTTCGTCGCTTCTCGCGTGATTACATAACAATTGAAATAACTTTAACCTTCGAGCGCAAAAAAATTAATCAACCGATGCGCTCGTAGAATGTAAGAAATTCTTTATTCATCTTCTCTTTATCTCTTTCATTTCTTAGCTTTAGCCTATTTTCGTGTTATTTTCGTTCGAAATAAAATCAGCTGTTTGACTAGTTTGAGTAGTTTCATGCAATCTTGGTAGCGCGTATTGTTTTCGATATTTTCTCTAATTAATTTTACACGAGCTTAGTACAGGGAAGTCAAATTTCGTTCATCATTCCTTGTCTATCTGTAATTTTTAATCTCAATTCTCTCGATTTTTCCAGTTTAATGGGTACTTCTACATCCATCGGAATCTTGATTAGGCGCAACTTGATCAGTGTGCTATTCCCCACGTTCGCGGTGGTTACAATCACTGCAGATTTGAGACACACGGCTCGCTGGAAGCGTCAACTCGCCGAGCAACAGGAACACTAGGACTGCAATATAAATTTGTCGCAAAATGTGGAAATATTATTGGACGCTCATCTTTCCTATCGCAGGCTTTATGATCGGACATAAACTAGATCATATGGAGTCGGAGCGCCTGTCAATGTTCAGAGACAAATCGGCGTTATATGGTAGAGAATTGAAGCCTGGAGAGCCACCCTCTTGGGGCTATTAATTTATATATATTAATTTCATGTTTATCATGCATCGTCGAATCTTAGGTAATTGCAGAATTAATTCTATGTAAATTAAGAAATAAATATACTCTGCTAGTGAAATCGCAAAAGGATCATAAGGTGACAAGTGTATCTCATTAATATATATGCGCAATATAAATCATGATACAATACGGTTACTAATGCTTATATATAATTTGTCTTTTCTTTATCTTTCTTTTTATTTATTTTCTTTCGGTCTGGTAACAGTATATAATATTATTTGATAAAAATATGAAAAATATTACAATATGACACTTAATGATTATGCAGATGATTGCATAAATATAATGGATTGCAAATAGAGAATTATTTTATTGAAAACTTGATATATATGTTGAACTTATGACTAACTATATACAAATTTAAAATTACAATATTAAATTAGAATACTATATTACAATATTAAATTAGAATAGTATATTACAAGTTTCTAGAGATCATTGATTTTAAAATGAGTAACAGAGAACTACAGAGTTTTTGACTGGTTTGGTTCTAGAGTAGATAAACTCTTCTTTTATGCTATATTAATACTAGTATCATAAGTGTGCTATTGAAATATAGTAAATAATTTGTTTTTGGCATTTTTTTTTGAACTTTTTCTACCTTTTTCCATCACAATATTACACTTAAGGTTCTCCTTACTCTCGGCCGAGTTTTTCACCGCCAAGTTATATGCTTGGCGTTTCTTTTGTAGCCATTCATCTGCTTTCTCGTTCCAAGAGATTGGCCTGTCTTTGGGATCAGTCTGATTCTGGCGACCGCATTTATCACTGGTTGCCAGATCGAGGTACGAAAACAACTTTTTTTCATTGCCAGGATTATGCTTCGCGTTGTTTTGCTGAATGTCGTCCAATTTACAATCCACAAGTCCATAATTTTGAAATTTCGTGTTCTTGTCCTGCGAGGCGTATATGTTTTCGCTGAGTTTTTGGAAAACCCTGCCTTCTTCGACAATAGGGTCAGACTTCTTCTCAACATTGGCTACTTCTTGCGACTTTGTAACAACCGCATTACTCGTCTTACTTGTCCTCCGCTCGCTTGCCGATCTCGTAAACGCGTATGGTTTCTTATAAAGTAACGGATTAAATCGCTCCGATGTCCGTACGAAGGATGAATCTCCATTATCCGCCGACAACGTCGAGTTTAGATCATCATAGCGTATTTTATTGCGAGGGAATTGTTCTTTGTATTTCATACTAGCGTATGAATGAGTCCTGGAAATTGGGTTCGACGAAGAGGATTGCTTCAATGGATAGTTCTTTGGATGTGTTAGATGTTTTATTTTTTTATCTTCTTCGTTTTTCTCACTTGGCTCAATGATTTTTTCAGGTGTCGAAGTTGATCGTTGCAATGTTGAAGTTTTTTCCATAGGTTGACAATCTCTCAATTTCTCCATTTTAACATCAGATTCCATGATTTTATGGGATAAAGTTTGTGCTACTTCTCCCAGCCTCCTCTCTACGAGTTCTATGTCTTTTTGATATTTTAACTGTTGATCTACTAGTTTTAATTTTTCATTGAGAGTTCTCTCTTTGATTCTGAGTTCTTTTTCTTTTTTGAACAATTCCCTCTCTTTTTTTTGCAGATTTATTTCCCTCTCCTTCAGGGCGGCATCACGCTGTCGCAAGATCTCCATCTTGTGTAACCAATTTTCTTTAAAAATTTCATCGCTGACCTCCTCAGGCGAAGGAATTGTCGCGGTGCAACCATTCTTGAAACCGTGATGACAAAAATCGTTCATTTTACATTCCAAGAAATTTTCGCTTCTTTCGTCGATGGACATCAAACTATTGAACTTCTTAAATTGTTTTACAGGATAGAATGCATCCTGCGATCCGATTGACGATTGAAACTCTCTTTGTACATTCAGGTGCTCGTCAGAATCCTTGTCATTATATTTAACGTTATTGTTATTGAATTGCTCGTTGGATAAAGACTCATTGTTCTTAATATTTTTTATCATTTTTCTTTTAATTAATTTGTTGTCATCCATAAGATATCTTCTGGATTCCATGCATTTACTATTTGAAGCGGGCGATGTATTTTTTCTGTTTTCAGTATTATTTTCCGATATGTCTTCATCTTCTCGCACGTTTAATTTCGCAATCTTAAGATCGTCGATCTCATTGATTGTAGTTTGTAGCGAGAATTCTTTTTTCTTGTTTATTTCGGGCACGATGTATGTCTCGACTCTGTACAATATTTGTTTCGTTGTTGACATTGTTGATGATAAGTCAGCAAATGAGTCTTTTGGATTATACAGAAACTGAAGTATTGTTGTATTTAGCAATATTTCTGCAAAAATAATGGACATATTAATTCATTAAATTGAATGTAAATAAAAATGATAAATTTATAGTAATATTAATCCTGCAGTAAACGATACAATGATATATACATAAGTGTAGAGAATAATTGAAAATTATCATTTATTAAGACATTCATTCATTATCATATTTAACATATAATAATTATTGAAGTGAGATTATAACCCTAACAACATGTCCAAAAGACGTCTATAGAATATCTAGAGGACAGCCAAAGGATAATGTCCTCTGGATGTCCTCTTGATGACCTCTGGACATCTTTTGGACATGTGTGTTGTTAGGGAAGTTTTGAGTTGTGTCAACTTTAAAAATGTAAAATTGAGCATGTCTCTCGTTTAAATCCTATATTACACAATCCATAATTTGCAACAAATTCGAGACAGAATTTTACTTATGATTTTATATCAAGAAAACATTTAAACATGGTAAATAGGTAATACAAAACGGGTAATATAAAAAATACTTAAACGTCTAAAATACACATAAATTAAAATATACATATGCACACTAAATATAGCTGACGTTTAAAATTATAAAGAGAATTCTATCTTAAATTTTGTCATGAATTAGTCGTCTATATAAAATGAGTTTAAAATATAAAAACATTTTATTATTAGTAAATTATCAATATCAGTTAACCCTTCAAAATATAAAATTGACTTATTAAATTAATTAATCACTTATTAAAAATCTATGTTAGACAATATATAATTAATTATATTATAATAATTAATAATATATAATTATATTATAATAATTAATAATATATAATTAATTATATTATATTATAATAATCTTTAAAAATGTAAAATTGCGGTGAATGTCCATTTTATTTAAAGCCCACTTTAGACGATGTATAATTTTTCGATAAAATTCAAGAATTCTATTTAAATTTTACATGGTATAATAAAAAAATTCTTCAACACATAAAATACATACAAAATATAAATATATATATATATATATATATATATATATATATATATAAACACGTAATTTTGCGCATAAATTTAGAAAGAGAATTCTATTTTGAATTCTATCGCAAATTATATAGATCATCTATAAAATGAATTATAAATACATAAAAAGACATTACATAAGAATATATCTCAAATAAAACAGATCTAAAAAAATATTAAATATTAAATTTATAAAATAATCGATAAAATCTCTAAAATAAATATTCTAAAATCTATTTATCATCTATTTATTACAATTATTTTTAAAAAATTGTATGACAATAATAGTATAACAATGATTAAATTAATTATAATTAAAAATTTATTCCATATCTTGAAAGATACTATATATAAATTTATTCATATTATATTGAAAGAATATTAAAGACAAATTATAAAAATAGATATTAAATTTCTTTATTGATAATTTATGATTTTAAAATTAGTATAATTTAAAATGTATATTATTAATTATTGAAATGCAATTAATATTACATACCCAAAATTTTCGTACTCTGTGTAAACTCTCTGTATAAACACGTGTAGCGTTCGGCGTGTGCATTTAAACTGAACTTTCCCTTAATGTTCGTCTGGATCTTATAATTCGAGATCTGCAGGCTTTATTTGTGTTTGTCAAGGAGATTCTGTTCTCTCTGAAAAATAATTTATTGGTTTTTTTATATATCAAACTACACATACATATTAAACATGTGATACGTAAAATTATAAAGAGATTTATATTTTGAATTTATATATATTAATTTATATTATATTTTGTCGCGAATTATCTTTTAAAATAAGTTTAAATATATTACTTGTTACTAAATTATTAAGAAGATACTATTACAAAAATATCGAGTAAAACAGTTAACTTTAAAAATGTAAAATTGCGTTGGGCTTATTCGTTTTATCCACTTTCTATAATTAGTTAATTTTTCCATCTACTCACGATCTATAATTTGCGACAAAATTCGAAATAAAATTCTCTTTATAATTTTATACATTACACATGTTTAATGTTCATATTCTGATTCATGTATATTCTGATTTGTGATATATATTTTGGTATTATCTGATATATTTTTTCATTTGTGCATATTTTACGTATTTAAATGTTTTTATGTTACATAACATAAAATTTATGAGGTGAATTCTGTTTTGAATTGTTTAAAAGATTGAATTCTCTTAATATATAAAAAAAAAAAAAAATATTCTACAAAAATATATCAAGTAAAATAAATCTATAAAAAAATATTAGATTTATAAAATAAATTCTATAGAAAAAATTTATAAAGTAATAATAAATACTCTAAATTTTTTTTACCAATTATTACAATTCTTTTTTAAAAACACAACTAAATTAATTTAAAAATGTATTTTATATCTTTTGAAAGATACTTTCCTTTATTCATATTATACTAAGAAAGAATATTAAAGGCAAATTATAAGAGAAAAAATAAATATTAGATTTCTTTGTTATGATAATTTATGATTTTGAAATCGAAATAATTTAAAATGCATATTGCCAATTATTAAAATTAATGTTACATACATACTTGTTATAACTTTCGCACTTTGTACAAACACGTGTAGCGTTGCCGACGTGTACATTTAAACTGAACTTTCTCTTAACGTACGTTCGACTAAAGCTTACGACCAGATATGCAGGCTTTGCTTGTGTTAAGGATTGCTCCTTCGTACCTGAAAGGCGATTTGTTGGGTCCTTTTTAAAAGCCAGTTCCATTGGACTGCGCAGGCGGATAAATTCATGATATTCTACCTGCAGCTCCTGCGTTACATGTGTATATGTATACATGTGTATGCGTGTCGAATGTATCCTTGGTCTATTCTTTTTTTTACCGATTCATCCCCTTAAATGAGAATTCGAAAACTACCGAAGCAAAAAGATTTACTAACTACTTAAATATCGATTTATAACTATTAAATCATTTTGTTTTGAAAATATTTTGTAAGATAAATTGATGATACATAGAAAACTGAAATTTTTGTTTAGAAAATATTGTAGAAGAGGGCATTAAGTAAACATATGTATAATTATATATATATATATATATATATATATATATATATATATATACTATAAATATGTTCACTTAACATGTTCACATAATTCATGTTTTCATTTCTTTAATCAATTTTTAATTGTATAAATAAATTCTTATTTAAATAAGAAGCTAGATAATACAAGATAAATACAATAACGCTTTATAATCTGAAAAAAAATTATTGTTATATTATCTTATTCTATATTTTTTCTCTTTTTTGATTATATATATATATATATACCCAGCAAACACCAAGTAACAATTATATAAGTGTTAGTTATAATTTCCTACTCAACAATATAATTGTTATCTAACACATAACAGTTATATAACATGTAACAGATTGTTGAGTAGGAAATTATAACTAACAGTTATATAACTGTTACTTGGCGTTTGCTGGGTATATATATGTATAAATCTTTTGAAAAAAAATATAGCATTATGTTCCACTTCTTATTTAAAATAATTAAATTTATAATTTAAAATTGATTGAAGAGTAAAATCATTGTGTAAATTAATTGGATGAAAGAGATGATGATTATAATGACGTTATATAATTATTATTTATGTATAATATAATAATATAAAATTATTTTATAACAAATTTTATAACAATAATATTTATCTTATGATAAAAACAACAATAGAACAACAATAAAATTAATCTTCTTTATTATTATTGAATTCTTAAAACATATACGATATTCTTCATATAGTGCAAGCAATTTAAAACAATCGTGCAATAACGGACAACCAACATCGCCTTTCAATAAGCTAGTGATCATTAGTTTTCTAGATTTCGTGATCTTTCCTAGTATAAATAATGCTAGAGGAACGTTAAAGTTCTATCTCGGAGCGAGATGTATTCAGGAACTTCTAGATGGCAGTAACGACGCATTTCCTGAAAGTGACTCAGGCAGAATAAAATTCATTCTCGAAAGATCGCTTTCCCGCTATAAAGCACTATAATAACATAGGAAATATCCCGTCACTAATTTATAAACTAGAAAGTACCATATTTTCTTCGTGGACTTCACGTTTAGTGGGGTGCGTTTTGACGATGATGCGCACGCATATCGGTAAGACGATTTACGTTTCACCCATCAGTAACGTAGCTTTAAAAGCGCATCGAAATATATGCAATTAACATTAACCATAATTAGTATTTAATAATAAATTTATATTTAATTCTATATAAAAGGACGCGTTAAACGATTCTGTTAAAGATGCTCGATCGTCTCGAAAGCCGACGAATCTAATCTAATCGAGAACTTCCGAACTCTCCCTTTTTTCCCTAGATAGATACAGCCCTGCGACGCGCCGCCATCTTTGCCACGTCGAGGACGAGAACGCCGTTTCTCCCGCGCAGTGACAGTCAGTAACGGCCGGGCTCCTCTGTTGCAACTAGGGAAGAATCGAGGCACTAGGCGAGGCTAGAGAACGCGACCGCTCCGACTGACTCCCCACCCGTTGCGAGTGGACGAGCTGCGGAAAAAAACTATTTAGTAATTTCGCGCTGCGATTTTGGGTATATCCTCCCGAGAGCGCCGGATTTTTGTATACGGCGTTAGCCACGAGATTCGAATAATATTCGGCGCGGGTCCCGAATCATGGACGACGAAATACCACAACCGGTGACGCTTATCAGAAGTCAGCAGGCGACGGCCGTGATGTGCAAACTCCTGACCGCGACGACTCCGCGTCTCACGCCAACGGGGAAGATCAGTCACGCGAAGACCCGGGTGTACACGCAACGCTACAGGAAGGAATGGGAGCAAATGCAGGATTTCAAAGGTATTTCCATTTCCTCTCTCTCTCTTTCTCTCTACGTGTATGTACGTGTGTGCATATGTGTGTGTTCGTTCATGCTTCCTCGTTTCTAGGGTTGATCTCGCTTGGTTGCAAAATTCATTCATTGGAGTAGAATAGCGCTCGATTGACCAATCAGAATAAAAGATTTCCTTATCCTGATCGATCGAACACTATTCTGTTTCAAGGAATAAATTTTGAAACG